>PVKC010047425.1:0-11029 GCA_004027635.1 Crocidura indochinensis | reverse complement strand
CTTCTTCTTCTTGAAGAATTAATAGTCAAAAACATCATTGCTTAGATGTTTCTTCATCTTCTTTCTTCTTCTTCTTCTTCTTCTTCTTCTTCTTCTTCTTCTTCTTCTTCTTCTTCTTCTTCTTCTTCTTCTTCTTCTTCTTCTTCTTCTTCTTTGGTTTTGGGTCACACTCGGCATTGCTCAGGAGTTACTCCTGGCCCTATGTTCACAAATGCCCCTGACAGGCTTGGGGGATCATATAGGATGCCAGGATTCGAACCACCATCCCTCTGCATGCAAGGCAAATGCCCAACTGCTGTGTTATCTCTCCGACCCTGCTTAGAAGTTTCTAAAGCTGAGGCATGCATGCACCCACATTCTGAATGCCGAAGAGTACCACCTAAAAAAAAAAAACAAATTAAAAACAAAAAGCACAGCAGAACCTAGACAAGGTGTTGAAAGTTATAGTGATAGAATACTGAAAGCAGCAAGGTCTAGAAAGGAATTACATACAAAGGATCATTTTTTTTTAATATGGAACGCTTCACAAATTTGCATGTCATCCTTGCGCAGGGGCCATGCTAATCATTTTTAAGACTCACAGCAGGTTTATTACATGCATTCCATTAGGCCCACAAAGGTAGTGATGGGAAACGTGAATAATTTCAACAAAATGAATGTCTTCCAAGAATACTTTACAAAGTCAGACTGTCCTTCAGGTTTGAAGAATGATTATAATGGTTTGGGATACACAAGTCAAGCTCTAAACCAACTAATTTTATTAAAGTGAAAGCATTGTATTTTTTCCTTTTATCTGTAGTCTTTTTATCTGTTGTCTTTCTTTTATCTGTGGACATTGAAGAAAGACTATGCGGTTTGACAAATTAGTATGCCTGGAGTTTGTTAGTTTTTAAGGCAGGATGCTTCATTTTTCCTGACAGGAATACTTTTTTTTTGGCCCAAAGATTTCTCTATATATTTTTCAATTTTTTCTGTGCTTATGCAAAATATTCCCAACGTTTATCTTTAGAGGCATCAGCCCTTTTCTTAAAAGCATGGGATGGTAATTACTTTGTTTTCTATAGCCAATTATGGGGAGATGTTGGATTACTGATCCTACCATAATATTCACACTCCATTCTAGGGTTATAGATTATAGGATTACTGGATTTCTCCTATTTGACTTTCCTCTTCCACCCTGTGTGACCTGGGTCTTGTAAATAAAAGCATAGGTTTTAAGAAGGAAGGCGCTTATTCTTCTGTCTTCTTCCTCTCAGCTGCTTTCCCTCTTAGGGACAGAAGGCTGTGTAATGGGATTCCTTGCTTGAGTGTTGAATTTCCTGAACCTGTTCTTGCACCCATTTTACTGTGTAGATTATTTCCTGCTTCAATATTCCAGACCCAGCTCAACAAATTCTCATTTTGGAGCCTGGGATTCCAATTATACTTTTGTTTCCATAGGTTTTGTTCATTTTATTGATCACTTCTACTCCTGATGTGTGCCCTCAAAATTATAAATTTTTCTCTTAGTAACCTTTTGCTGTGTCTCACAAATTCTGATAATTTGTGTCTTCATTCTTGTTTATTTCTAGGATTTTTTCTATTGATTTCCTCTTTGATTCCTTCTCTGACCCACAGGTTGTTCAGTAGTGAGTTGTTCAATTTTCAGATGGTAAGATTTTTCTCTGTGTGTACTGGTTATTAACTTCTAATTTCAGTGCATTATGATCTAAGAGGTTAGTATGTACAATTTCTATTCTATTTTATGCAGGTATGTGTTATGGGTGCTAGCATGGGGTTTATTTGGGAGAATGTGGTTTATTTGGAGAGAATGTGCATCCATTTTTCTGGGGATGGAGAGTCCTATATATATCTACTAGGCCAATTTCATACATTACTCATTCCAGTGCTAGTATATTCTTGTTAGGTTACAGTCTGCCCAATTAAGTGGTTGTAAGGCAGTGTTATAGTCTCCAATACTTTTGTCTTGTTATTGATATTTTCCTTAAATTTTGTCATCAGTTGTATTAACTATTTTGATGGTCCCTCTTTGGGTGTGTATATGTTTAGGAGTGTGATTTCTTCCTGTTGAACATACCCCTTATTTATTAAATAATGTCCACCTTGTCTCATAACTTTTCAAGTCTAAGGTTTGTGTCATCTCAGTTAAGTATAGACTTTTCTGCCTTTTTCAGGGAGTTTGCTTCAATCCTCCAACCTTTGAGTTTGAGTTTGTGTTTGTTTTGACTATTCAACTATGTTATTTTAGAAGCAAAAGATTGATTTAGCTTCTGGATCCAGTTTTACCACTACACTTCTCTTAACCTGTGCATTTGACATTGAGAGAAATGCATTTCATGGGCTTTAATGTCTCCTTTTAGTAGGAGTTTGGTGTGTTTTGTGGTTTGTCTCAATTATAGTAGATATTTCAGTTCAACATTTAGACTATTTTTTTTTCGGTTTTTGGATCACACCCGGCAGCTCTCAGGTATTACTCCTGGCTCTATGCTCAGAAATCGCTCCTGGCAGGCTCAGGGAACCCTATGGGATGTCGGGATTTGAACCACTGTCCTACTCCATGAAAGGTACATGCCTTACCTCTATGCTATCTCTCCGACCCCCCTTTAGAATACTTTTGAGCCTTTATGGTGTCTAAGTGTTGTTCATACATAAAGCTGGTATCTTTCCTTCAAACCTGAATGTAAGTTTGACTGGGTGCAGTAGTTTTGGCGATGCATTCATGTCATTGAGTTTTGTCACTATATCCTGCCACTGCCTTAGAGTCTTGAGAATTTCTTGTGACAAGTTTGCTGTAAATCTTGCTCCTGTGAATGTAATTTACTTTTTTTTTGCACTATGCTTTTTTTGGATATTGCTGCTGTTTATGGGGTTTGTCATTGTGACTAGAATGTGTCTTGTCTTGGGGTGCATTTTATGGGTTCTATATTGGCTGATACTCTTCAAGCATAGACCTTTAATTGCATGCACTCTTTAGCTCTGGGAGCTTCTCTGCAATAATGCCCTTGATTGTTGATACTTCATAAGAGTTTTATTCTTGTGTCTCTGGGATTCCAATGATACTATGTTGTTTCTATTGAGTTTGTAGGACAGTGCATGGCCACAAAGCAAAGTGCAGTCTCAGTTCAATCTTTTCAATAAAGATCGCTGTTGATGGACTTTCCTCTCTTCCTCCATCTGGTGAAAAGTTACTAGGACCTATAATTTGTCTTCAGCTTGGATTGTATGAGTTCTGGCAGAAGCCTTTTTATGGACCCACTTTGCCTTTTCCTTCAGAATTTGACATGAAGATTTGTTCACACTTACAGAATTATGAATCTCCCAAGAATAAGCCTGCATTCTGCATCTCCCTTTGGAAGTTTTTATTATTAAAAATTTTTGAGACATTTGTGATTTACAAAGTTCTTCCAGTTGGTTTTAGACATACAATTTATCAAGAATTTTTTAATTTTGAGTAGAATGTGTTGTGGTACTTTTATATTTGAGTCTATTTTTGCTAGTACATTTTAAATCTCTTAGATCTTGATGCCTGTAGCCTTCGTTTTAGGATATTCCTCTCTATAAGTAATTTAAATATTGTTTCTTTATAAAATTTTTCTTTCTGTTTATTTTTTGTGCCATGCCCAGCCGTGTTCAGGGTTTACTCTTGGCTCTGTGCCTAATGCTTGTTCTTACTTAGGGAAACATGGTATATAGGAATGAACCCATGTCAGCCACATGCAAGGCAAAATGCTCTATCCACTGTGCTATTTTTCTATTCCCTCCTTTGTTCTTTTTTTTAGGTATTCTAATAAGTCTCATATTATTCTTCTTGAACTCATACCACAATATTTTATATGATGTTCTATTCTCTCAGACTATTTTCCACATTCTATTTTTCTTAGAAATTTCTTCTACCTCATTTTTGATATTCTTGACACTTTCCTTAGATATTAACAAGTTTACAACTTCTATGATTTTAAAATTGCCTATATTCTAATCATTTATTGGTGTAATTTTCTCATTTATGCATTCACATTTTTCTGCACTGCTGGCTTGCCAACTATCTTTGCCATTGTTTGTTTGAGCTTACTAATCATCCTCAGACTGGTTGCCACTAATTTTTTGAACTGGTTGATGCTGGTTGAGCCCCTTGTAAACACAAAAACACAAAAACAAACCCCTTTGTTTTTGCTCATTGAACTTTGTGGGCATCTGAACTTTTGACCGGTGGATTTTCTCTGGTCCATAGTGCCACAAGGAGTTTAAAACTTGTGGAACTGTGGTGATGGATTCTTTGATATGTTAGAGTTCAGGTGTGTAGGCTCTCAAGCATGTTGTAAGGAGGCAAATTCACATGCACCATTCAATAATATCTGTAGTTGTCACCTTGATGATAATCCTACCTAGAAGGAGTGCCAAAAATTTCAGGATCTGTAAAGTGTGACCATTGATATAGTGAAGATCATTTCCTGAATTTTTATGAGAAGAACTTCATGACTAGATTTCACTTTCTGTTGACATTCAAGCTCATTGATGATTGATAATCTTTCTGGTCATGTTCTTTAAAGCGTCTTTTACTTGTTTATTCCTTAAAGTATAAATGAATGGATTTAGTAAAGGGGCAACAGAGGTTTGTAGCACAGCTACACCCTTATTGAAGGCAACTCCTTCTTTGAATGAAGGTTTTACATACATAAAGATGCAACTGCCATAAGAGAGAGAGATGACAACCATGTGAGAAGAACATGTGGAAAATGCCTTTTTTCTTTGCTGGGAAGAAGGAATTTTTACAATGGTCCATATGATTTTTGTGTAGGAGATAATCACTAGCAGTAGAGTGACAAACAAAGTTATAGCTGCCAACAAAAAGTTTACTGTTTCCACGAATCTTGTGTCTGAACAAGATATTGCAAGGAGAGGTGCAGTGTCACAGTAATAATGGTCCAATATATTGGAAGCACAGAAATTCAGTTGACTGGTGAGGATGATAGGACCCAGTATGATTAGGAATCCTCCTAGCCAAGAACAGAGAACCAGCTGGATGCAGACTCTGCTATTCATGATAGTTGTGTAATGTAGAGGTTTGCAAATGGCCACATAGCGATCATAGGACATGGCAGCCAGAAGGTAAAATTCTGTCGCCCCTAGGAGTATGGCAAAGAAATACTGAGTAAGGCATCCAGCAAAGCTGATGCTCTTGTTTCCAGTGGACATGCTGTAGAGCAGTCTTGGAGTAAAAGTGGATGTAAAGGAAATTTCTAAGAAGGAGAAGTTCCTGAGGAAAAAGTACATGGGAGTGTGGAGGTGGGAGTCCAGTAGTGTGAGGATGATGATGGTCAGGTTACCTATGATGCTGAATATGTAGGTGAGGAAGAGAAGCATAAAGATTACAGGTTGAATCTGTGGCATGTCTGTAAGTCCCAGAAGAATGAATTCCTTCAGAAAGCTTTGATTTCTCATTGCTATCATTTGTTGTCTGTGAATGCAAATGAGGAAGCAGAAGGTGAGAAACACAGGTAAGGTCTAGAAAGTTTTGTGAGCATGAGTTCTTTTTTCTGTGGAACTGTGACATGTCATTTTCTTGCAATGGATTTTTTTTTCATCTAACTGGTTCAATAGTTTACATACCTAATTACATTGTTGTGTTCAATGCAAGTTCTTGTCAGAGGCAATAGTTGATATTAACATCTATTATCATAGCTGTGTCAAGAATGATACTATAAAGGAAAACTTAATGTTTAGTAATTGTTTTGATCTAAAAATGAAAATGAACCTGGCACCGGAGAGATAACATGGAGGTAACGCGTTTGCCTTGCATGCAGAAGGTCGGTGGTTCAAATCCCAGCATCCCATATGGTCCCAGAGCCTACCAGGAGAGATTTCTGAGCATAGAGCCATGAATAATCCCTGAGCGCTGCCAGGTGTGACATCCAGTGGTGCTCAGGGGTTACTCCTGGTTATCTGCTCAGAGATAGCTCCTGGCTGACAAGGGGGACCATATGGGACTCTGGGATTCGAACCAACCACCTGGGTCCTGAATCAGCTGCTTGCAAGGCAAATACTGCTGTGCTATTTCTCTGACCCCTAGTTTTAAGTTTTTGTCTTAAAATTTTCTCTTTCTTCTAGAAATTAAGATTCTACCTCTACATTTTTATTTCCCCTCCTATTCATAATCTGTTTAGAAGTTATTTGTCTGTTCTGTTTCCAAAAAGTGAAGAGTTCTTTTTGAGGTTTTTCTAACCCTCAAGTGAATCTCACTTTTATATTCTCTTCATTTTGAGTCACACCTGATTGTTCTCATGGGTTACTCCTGGCTCTGCACTTAGAAATCATTCTTCGTAGGCTCAGAGTTTCATATTCAATGCGGGGGCAAAAACTTGAATCGGCCCCATGCAAGGCACTGTAGCTGCTGTGCTATCAGTCTAACACTTTAATGTTCAGATTTTAACATTTAGCTTTACAAAACATTTCTCAATTATTTTTATATTTATTTATTTTTGTTTTTGGGGGGCCACACCTCGTGATGCTCAGGGGTTAAATCGCTCCTGGCTGGGGAACATATAGTATGCCATGAATTGAATGCAGGTCCATCCTGGACAGCTGTGTGCAAGGCAAATGCCCTATTCCTGTAATATCACTCTGTCCTCTATCAATTATTTTTGATCAAATAAAGTTATCTGTTAAATTATATCTCAGCACATTTTCAAACTATGAAAAATCCTTTTAAATTTCCACTTTGAGAGTAAGAAAGAAAAATGTGATTTCCTTGACCTACACCCCACTATCCCATTCTTTAAATTCCTGATTGGGTTGAGTTTGCAGCCCAATGTTAGTAGAGTAGCAAAATAGAATCAGTAAAGATACTCCTAAATTATTGTCATAATCTTTTTTGTAAAATCTAAAGTAGTGATCAGGAGACCCTATGAATGTTTGGCTCGACTGAACTAAATGTTCAATGGGAGTGTTTTAGCTGGAGAAGACCTGGTGGAGACCTGAACCTTAATCAAAACACCTTGTCACAATAGTCTTAATTTTTTGATAAAGGCATTCATTTCAATAAAGAAACCTCAGATATCAGACGTACTCTGATCACTTTCACCTTTCTTTGGTCAGCTTAGCATTCAGCTTGGACATGAATTTCCTTGTTGTAAGTATTATCAAATCACATGATACCTGAATACATTTTTTGTTACTTTTACCTAGAATATCTTCGACTGATGATGTATGGATAAAGTTTACGTCTTCCAGTGACATGAGTATCTAGGTTTTTACGATTTTTCTCATTAATTTTTGTCTGTTTGTCTATCTTTATGTTTTTAATTAAGCCTTCATATTCTATCACACCTTTAAAATAACTTTACTACAAAAATTCTTACAATTATATTAATTACAGAAATGTTTGTAAAATTGTTTGCAAAATTGTTAGTTAAAATATTGATAAAAAGATTAGTGAATTGTTAGTAAAATATGAATAAGAAGGTTAGTAAAGTATTAGTAAAATTTAGTAAATTTTTACTCAATATGTTAGCAAAAAAGTAAAGTCTTTGAAAACAATTTTATAGGAAAATAATTCTGGCATATCCAGATCTCAAAGAGCTGCTAAACTGCCAGAACACTGCAAGTTAATTTCTGGGCTGAAAACTCTATTGACTTTATGAATAGGAAGGCAGATTTACTTTCTTCCAGATAGATTCAGCAATGTTCAAACTGGACCTTCTTTACCATAAAATGGGCCTAGCTCCATTGCTACTGAACGATGTGGTCAAATATTCAGCTGCACAACTCCTATCAATTTCACAGCACGTATAGCCTAGTAGGAGCATGGAAAATTTGATGTAAAATTGTAGAGTACCCCACCAAGCTGTGAAGCAATAGCCAGTAGTCTTAAATAGCGCTATTCAGCTCAGTAAATTCTCAATGACTTTAGGTACACCATTTTTGATAAAACAATTATTATAAATTAACCTCTATTGATTTTTTTATAATTTAATATGCTATTTTGTTGTTATAAGAAAGATGAAGGAGATTTGTTATGTGCCTCCTATGTAAGCAGGTTCAGAATGAGAGGGATACTGGGGACATTTATGGAGGCAAGGTCAATATGGTGGTGGGTTTGGTGTTGGAATGATTAATGTCTGTAACAATTATATTCTAAACATCTTTGTAAATTATGATGTTGTAATAATAAAAACCAGAAAGGCTTGTAGTAAAGAAAAAATCAACTAAATGTCATATTACAAATATATAATAGAATTCAAATAAATAAATGCTAAAATATTTTTGTATTGTATCTGGAAAAGTGCTTTAGTAGCATATTAAATAATTAAATTTGCTCTATTTCAATTTATTATAAATATATGTCAGATATGTGAGATAGAATATTAAGTGTATATTTTAATGTCCATGGTCCATGGGTCTGGGAATTTAAATAAACTGTAATACTTCTATATAGTTTTAGGCTACATGCAAACTGTTAGCAAAGTTGTTTCATTTGACATACATTTCTCTACTGTTAATATCTTTTAAGTCAGGTAAATTTCTTTTTGCCTTTTTTATACACTGCTCTGTGCTCAGAGCTTCCTTCTGGTTTAACATTCAGAATCACTCTTGTCTTGGTTGAGGGGAGTATATGGCTAGTGGTTTAACTGGATTTGACCAGGTACAAAGCAAACACCTTATCTGCAATATTATCTCTAGAGTCCTACAGTACTTCTTTTAAAATAAAAATATTGCACGTGATTTTATGCTTCATATTCATAAATAGGTAACTGATATTATAGAAACAGATATGTACTCACCCATAAACTTCAGGATAATGCTGTGTGTTTACTCACACAAGTCCCTGGGATAAGTCACAATCTAGAAGTCAGATGTGGAAGTAAGAAGGCAAACAATTTAATTTACTTAAGAAGTCAGATATGGAAGTAAGAAGGCAAACAATTTAATTTACTTAATATTTCATCACACATCATTGATTGAGTTATCAAAAAAGTTTACAAACCTAAATATTTAACAGAAAAACACATACCCATTATTAGTTGACAATACTTTTTATATAAATTTAAATGTACCAAGAAGTAGATCGTTTTATCATGTGAGTTAATTACACTAAGTTTATTTATAACAGTGATAATAGAAATTCCACCTATAATTTGCTTCCACGTCTTATTTTTTATATTCCAACCTGTCAGAGATGGAATATATTCTTATTCTGATACTTATAACAGATTGAAGCACATTTTAAATGTTCTATTCAGAGGAGAACATAGCATAATCTTTTGAGGAAAGCAGAAAAGATCCCTGGAGGCTCACATTCACATCATGCTAATGAGACTTATTTGCTAAGAACTCTGGTATTGACTTTTTAATAGGGAACTGGGGAAGAAGTCCAAAGAGACATGGAAGAAACTAACAGAACAGATTTGGTAAATTTGCCTTGTGAAATTCAGCAAAAGTGCAGTGTATTCTGATTAATTCTCTAGGTGCTGGACATATTATTAACAATATATTTTAAATATTATTTTAGTATAATTTATAGTATATTATTATTAGAAAAATTAATAATATCATATGCCTCCTAAATTTAGGATGAAGACTTTAGGGCATTTGCCTTCAATAGGCATGTTTATTTTCTTGAGTTGGTCAAGTAATATAAGCTATAGTGCAGTATTTGCATGTCTTTTTGTGACTCAGGCATTGTCACACTCAGGTAAGTGTGCCACACACATTTGTTCCAACGATCCATAATGCAACTATCAAACTCTATAACACTGCGATAGTCACAATGGGTAAACAACACAGAACCTTACCAGCTGCAAGATGATACCAAACTATCAACTTCAAGCAAAGATGTTCCACAATCATTCTTCTTCCCTGAAACTCTTCCTTTGATATGTAACAGCCCCCTGAATAGTAATTTTGTATCTCTTTCAAGACATTACTGTTACTGCTGGGATTGGGATTTGGTTTTAATAAAGAAAGATAGTTTGAGCTGGCAGGCAGAGGCAGAGAGCATGAGGTAAAAGGGCACAGATGCCAAGTTCACAATCCTTTTTTAAATAATTAATATGTTTAATTAAAAACCTTGATTACAAACATGATTGTGGTTGGGTTTCAGTCATGTAAAGAGCACCCCCTTTCACCAGTGCAACATTTTAATCACCAATGTCCCAAATCTTCCTCCTCCTCACCCCACCCTCACCTGTACTCTAGATAAGCTTTCTACTTCCTCATTCATTCACATTGTTATGATAGTTCTCAATGTAGTTGTTTCTCTAACTGCACTCATCACTCTTTGTGGTGAGCTTTATGTAGTGAGCTGGAACTTACAATCCTCCTCTCTTTTGTCTCTGAAAATTATTTCAAGAATGTCTTTCATTTTTCTTAAAACCCATAGATGAGTGAGACTATTCTGCGTCTCTCTCTCTCTCTCTCCCTCTCACTTATTTACTCAGCATAATAGATTCCATTCCATGTACATCCATGTATAGGAAAATTTCATGTCTTCATCTCTCCTGATGGCTGCATAATATTCCATTGTATATATGTACCACAGTTTCTTTAGCCATTCATCTGTTAAAAGGCATCATGGTTGTTTCCAGAGTCTGGCTATTATAAGTAGTGTTGCAATGAATATAGGTATAAGGAAGGGATTTTTGTATTGGATTTTTGTGTTCCTAGGATATATCCCTAGGAGTGGTATAGCTGGATCATATGGGAGCTCAATTTCCAAGTTTTGGAGGAATCTCTATATTGCTTTCCATAAAGATTGTACTAGACGGTATTCCCTCCAGCAGTGAATAAGAGTTCCTTTCTCTCCACATCCCCACAAGCACTGTTTGTTCTCATTCTTTGTGATATGTGTCAATCTCTGTAATGTGAGATTGTATCTCATAGTTGTTATGATTTGCATCTCCCTGATGACTAGTAATGATGAGCATCTTTTCATGTGCCATTTGGCCATTGGTATATCATATTTTTATTATTAAATTATGTTTATTTAAGGGGCCCGGGAGATAGCATGGAGGTAAGGCGTTTGCCTTTCATGCAA
>PVKC010047424.1:0-11076 GCA_004027635.1 Crocidura indochinensis | reverse complement strand
TGGGCCAGCATTTATGTGTCTATCCTGGAGAATGACCCATCTGCATTGGAGAAGAATGTTTATCCAGTTTTCTGGGGATTGAGTGTCATACACACACACACACACACACACACACACACACACACACACACACACACACACATATATATATATATACTAGTCCACTTTCTTCCATGTCTCTTTTCAGAGATAGTATATTCTTGTTGGGTTTCAGCCTGATTGACCTGTCAAAGGGTGATAGGGCATTGTTGAGGTCTCCTACTATTATTGTATTGCTATTGATTTCTTTTTTATATTCGTCAACAATTGTATTAAATTTTTTTTGCTGGTCCTTCGTTGGGTGCATATATGTTTAGGAGAGTGATTTCTTCCTGTTACATATCCAATGATTAGTACAAAATGACCATCTTTGTTTCTTATAACTTTTCTGAGACTAAAGTTTGTATCATCTGATATTAATATGGCCAATTCAGCTTTTTTAGGGAGCTATTTGCTTGGATAATTTTTTCTAGCTTTTTATTTTGAGTGTATACTTGTTCTGACTATTTATATATATTTTTGTAGGCAAAAGAATGTAGCATTCAACTTTTAGATCCATTTTGCTACTTTATGTCTCTTAGCTGGTGCAGTTTGGCTATTGACGTTGAGAAAGATTATAGACATGGGATTTGATGTCATTTATGTGTAGCAGTTTGTTTTGTCTGTTGGTGTATCTTGTCTTAAAGAAAGCCTTTCAGTATTTTTAAGACTGGTTTCGAGCCTGTAATGTTTCTGAGCTGCTGTTTATCCCTGAAGCTATGTATACTTCCTTCAAATCTGAAAGTGAGTCTGGCTCTGTGCAGTATTCTAGATTCATTTTGTTGAGTTTTGTTACTATATTCCACCACTACTTTCTGGCCTTGAGAGTTTCTTGTGACAGGTCTGCTGTAAATCTTAAGGATGCTCCTTGGAATGTAATTTTTCTTTTTGATCTTGCTGCTTTCAATATTCTATCCCTATCTGTAGGATTTGTCACTGTGACTAGGATGCTTTTCTTTGGGTCTCTTGTAGCTGGTACTCTTTGGCATGAAGGATTTGGTTACATGCCATCTTTAGTTCTAGGAGTTTCTATGTAATGATGTCCTTGACTATTGATTCTACCTCGGGATTTTCTTTCTGGGTCTTTGGAACCCCAATGATTCTTATATTGTTTCTCCCGAATTTGTCGAGGACTTCTATTTTCATCTATTCATATTCTTTGTGTATTTTTTTCCATTCTCTGGTCATTTGCTTTAAGGTTCTTTCCAGTCTCTTCTGTTGTATAGAGTTGCTCAGTATCTCATCTTCCACCTTGTCCTTAGCTGCTTTTACTCTGTTGGAGAGGCTTTCCATTGAGTTTTAATTTAATCTACTGAGTGTTTCAGTTCTGCTATTTCAGTTTGAAGTTTTCTGATTTCTATCATTGAATTCTTTTCAACTTGATCTACTCTTTCTTTGAGTTTATGAACATCCTTCATAGTTCTAATCTAAACTCCTTGTCTGAAAGACTAATTATGTGGTTGGTACTTTCTGGGTCATCAGAGCTGTCATCTTCATTCTCCGTGCATGCTGTTGTCCTGAAGTTTTCCCTCATTGATATGCTTGTAGTGTTGCTTTTAATGCAACCTGTGGTGGGATTCATGGGCTAGGAGATTCTCTGTATTGCTACTAGGCCACAGTTCTACTTGCTTCGTCATTTACTGGCCTGTGGACCTTAATAGGATTAAGATCACTGGAACCTTCTTTAGCAGCCTCACTCAGGGATCAGGAAGTCAAGAGTGGAGGGATGCAGAGGCTTTTTTTAACCCACCACATCACCCATCCCATAAAAAGTCTTTTTAAAAGCACTGAGCAGGAATCTGGTACCACCTTGTGGGCAAGGACCTCCCACCTGGCCTGTGAACCTTGATAGGATTAAGTTCACAGAGAGGGGGCTTGGAGGTCTTCCTTATCAGCCTCATGCAAAGAGACAGGAAGCCAAGAATTAAGGAATGCAGAGGCTTTTATAAAAGCACCAGGCAGGAATCTGGTACCACCTTGTGGACTGGATCTGCTACCTGGCCAGTGAACCTTGATGGGATTAAGTTGTTGTGGTCTTTAGCAGCCTCATATAGGGATCAGGAAACCTTACATATTGTTTTAATATGATACAAGTGAGTGTGATCATTCATGTCTGCCCTTATCTCTTTGACTCATTTTACTCAGCACAATACAATACTTTCCATATCCACCCATGTATAAGAAAATTTTGTGACTTCATTTTCTTAATAGCTTCATAGTATTCTATTGTGCAGTTGTATCACTTTTTTTATATACTCATCTGTTCTTGAGTGGCACTTTGGTTGTTTTCAGATTTTGACTATTGTGAATAGTACTGCAATGAACATTGAAAAGCAGATGTCTTTTCTGCAATGTGTTTTTGGGCCTATAGGATGACCCAAAAAGTACCCTGGAGTAGTTTTGCTGGGTCTTATGGGGATCAATTTCTAGCTTTTTGAGGAATGTCTATATTATTTACAAAAGAGGCTGAACCATTCTACACTCCCTCCAGTAGTGAATGAATGTCTCTTTCTTCTCTCATCTACACTAGCATTGGTTGTTCTCATTCTTTTTAATGAGTATCAAGCTCTGTCATATGAGATGGTATCTTTTTGTTGTTTTGATTTGCATCTCCCTAATGACATAGAACATTTTTTTCATGTACTTTTTGGCTACTATCTATATTTCTTTGAGGAAATTTTTGTAAATTTCTTCCCTCCATTTTTTGTGGGATTAGATATTTTTTCTTGGTAAACTCTACTCAAGCCTTATATAGCTTTGATATTAACACTTTATCAGATGATTATTGAGTGACTATTTCTCCCCAATCTGTGCCCAGTTTTTGTAGTTTGGTCACTTTTTCCTTTGAGATGAAGAAGTGTCTTAGATTAATGTAGTCTCATTTGTTTATCTTTGCTTCCTCTTGCTTGGTCAGTTGTGCTTCATTCTTGAAGATTCTTTTAGCTTCAATTCATGGAGAATACATTTTCTCTGTGTACTTGATGATTTCAGGTCTGATATTAAGGTCTTTAATCCATTTTTATTAGACCTTAGTGAATAGAATTAAAAAGACTTCTGAGTTCATTTTATTTTTCAAGTAGCTGACCAGTTTTCCCAACACCACTTGTTGAAGACGCTTTCTTGCTCCTCTTCATATTTCTTGCTCCTTTGTACTTAAGGGTTTGTTTCTCGAAATTCAAGTCTATTCCAGTGATCTGAAGATCTATCTTTATTCTAGCACGATGCTCTTTTAGTAGCTACCACTTTATAGCACAGTTTGAGTTGGTAAAAGTGATGCCCTCCCTCATCTTCTTTTCCCTCAAGTCTTGCTTTAGCTATCATGGAAGTTTATTATTCCATATGAATTTCAGGAGTGCTTGATCTATTTCATTGAAGATGCATTAAAGGATTGCTTTAAATCTGTATAATGCTTTGGGTAGTATTGCCGTTTTTTGTTTGTTTTTGGGTCACACTGGTGGCACTCAGGGGCCACTCCTGGTTTTGTGCTCAGAAATTGCCCTTGGTAGGCCGGGAGACCATATGGAATGTCGGGAATGGAACTGGGTCCCTCCTGGGTCAGCTGCATGCAAGGCAAAAGCCCTACTGCTATTCTATCTCTCCTGCCCCTGAATAGGAATTTTTAATATCTCTTCCATCTTTCATTAGTTATATATAAAAAGTCCATGAATTTTTGCATGTTATTTTTATGAATTGCAATTTTAATATACAAATCTATTTCTAGAAGCTTTTTTGTAGAGTCTTAGGATTTTCTACATATAGTATCATGTCATCCACAAATAATGAGAGTTTGACTTTTTCCTTTCCTATATTGATTGCTTTATTACCTTTTTCTTGCTTAATTTCTATGGCAAGTACTTCCAGTATTATATTAAATAAAAGTGGTGAGAGTGAGCAAACTTGTCTTGTGCCAGATCTTAGAAAAAAAGTCTGTTAGTTTTTTCTAAAACCTTGTTTTAGTCCGAAGGCTTTTAATTTCAGTGGAGCTTGAGTAGCAAATTTGCTGTGACCTTTGGGTAAATGGCTTTGACGTAATTGAAGAAAGTCTCTTCAATTGACATCCTGTTGACATTTTAATAATAAATGGGTATTAAATTTTATCAAATGATTTTTGTTCATATATTTATATAATATAATTTAAATTTTTCCTTTATTTATATAGTTTATTTTGTTGATTGGCTTGTGAATCTTAAAAACACTCTTCCATTCCCAGGATAAATTTTGGTCATGATGTTTTTTGTTTATTTTGTTTTTTTGTTTGTTTGTTTTGGTTTTGGGGCCATGCCCCATGATGCTCAGGGGTTACTCCTGTCTATGTGCTCAGAAATTGCTCCTGGCTCCAGACTCCGGGGATTAAACCCAGTCCTGTCCTGTGTCGGTCACATGCAAGGCAAATGTCCTACTGCTGTGCTATCACTCCAGCCCCTGCATTTAGGATGAGGGTCTAAAGGGTTTTGTTGAGGATCTCTTTATCTGTGTTCATCAAGTATATCAGCCTGTAAAATTCTTGTCTTTCTGATTTATCTGTCTGCTTTTGGTATCAGAGTAATTTTAGCTTTATAAAAACTACTTGGAAGTGTTTCTATTTTTTCAATTTCTTGGAAGAGTTGCAAAAGTACTGGCAGTAGATCCTCTTTAAAGGTCTCAAAAAACTAGTGAATACATCTGGGCCTAAACTTTTGTTTTGTGGAAGACTTTTGATTATCGTTTTAATTTTCTCTTAAGTGAGATGTCTGTTCAGGCTTTTCTAAATCATGTTGGTTCAACCATGGGAGATTATAGGAGTCTAAGAATTAATCTATTTCTTCCACATTTTTTAGTTTTGTGGCATAAAGATTCTCAAAATAAACGCCAATTATCTTTAGAATTTCTGTGGTGTCTGTTGTGATATTCACTCTTTTATTTCTAAGTCTGTTTATTCTGTTTAGAGCTCTCTCTCTCTTACTCTCTCTCTCTCTCATTCACTCCTCTGTGAGTCTTGCTGATCATTTATCAACCTTGTTTACTTTTTCAAAGAATCAACACTTGCTTTCATCGATCTTTCAGGTTGCTTTTGGGGGGTGGTGGTGTAGTTCATTAACTTCTGCTTCAAGTTTTATTATTTCCTTCTGCCTACTTGCTTTTGGCTCATTTTGTTTTCTATTCCATAAGCTGTGCAGTCAACTTATCTATATGGGTTCTTTCTTTCTTCCTGATGAATGTTTACGAAGCTATACATTTTCCTCTTATTATTCTTTTTACTATGTTCCACAAATTCTTTTTTTAAATAAATTTATTGAAAGAAAATGTATTATAGTTGACATAACTGATCATAATACAATTGTTTCAGAATTACAGAAGTTATCAAAAATATATAAAAAATAGGATAGCAAAAAATTTAAAGAAATAAAGAAAATTGGAAAAAAAAAGTGGGGGCGGAGATATAGCATAGAGTTAGGGTGTTTGCCTTGCATGCAGAAGGATGGTGGTTTGAATCTCAGGATCCCATATGGTCTCCTGAGTCTGCTGGGAGCGATTTCTGAGTGTAGAGTCAGGAGTAGCCCCTAAGTGCAGCCGGATGTGACCCAAAAGAAGCCAAAAGCCAAAAGCAAAAAAAAGAAGAAGGAAAAGAAAGGGAGTACATTAGCAATTATATTTGTGACAATTATAGTATCACCAATAAAGTCATTAATACAGTAACAGCAGTAACAGAAGCTTTAGTATGCTCTTTTTTTTTTAAGATAGTAGATGGACTAGAAAAAAGAAAGATGTGTTTGTGTGGCAGTTGTTTGCATAAGCACAGCAAAATATGGGAGAAATTGGAAGGAGAAACCTTTGGCCTAATAACAGGAAGACCTCATCCCTTAAGTATTTTGGCATATGACCAACGCCAGGCCCCAGGCATACTAGGTTGTCCAACTCCTTAGACATTCTCTGTGGTCCCCGTAACAGTTCTTCACCGTCAGAGTTGTTGCAGTTGGGTTTCTGTAGTTATAGATTCTAGCTTCTGTACAGCTCCTATGTTAAAGGTCACGAGGTGTATAGTCTTCTGGTTTTATCTCACCATTAGGTAGCATTGCAGAGAATCCTGCCTAAAAGCAGACTATTGCTGTTCCTAGTTTGTCATGGTGTCATAAATACCATCTTTGGAGTAAATCAGTGCCATGGCGATAGTGGAGCCATCTTTGTTAGAGTTCTTATTCCTGGTGATGGTGTATAAAACCATGTTTTTTTCCACAGATTTTGTCTATGGTTCAGGGGTAAATGGTCAATGTCCATTCAGTTGAAGTCGAAGTCAAGTCACTATGCCAGGTGTTCAGGGTTTAAGGTCCCACTGTAGTTTAAAATGTTGTGTTAATATTTATATTAGATAAGAACTTGTTTGCATATGTAATCTTTTCCCATTTTGATGTGCCTATGCAAAAAGGAACAATGCTAAAAGGTATTACTGGTACATATGGGTGTCAAGGTATCAAGACCAGCTATCCCCATAACCTTTTTCTTACATGGCCTCTAGACAGAGACTTATCTACGAGCATTCCATACTAAATGAATCCTGAGGATGGAGGGAATTGCCACTACATAAGAAGATATTCGTTCAGTGTTATGCTTATTGAAGGAAAGTAACTAAAAAGATATTCAAAGGAGATTTATATGTCCTTTTTAAGTCTTTTGAAATAGGTGGGGAAGTGGTAAGATCCGGAACCCAGCTTCAACCTGTGAGTTGGTTTTATTGAAGTCTAGGGTAGATGTCTACCAGAAGTCACATATCAGGGAGTATCTCAAAGGGGGGCTTCTCAGCCACCGGTGCAAACAAAAGTCCATGGTTGAGGGAGGTGAAGGAAGAGGGGTCACCCAAGGGCAAATCAATAGGAGCTGAGTGTTGGTTTCTTATCATGTAGAGAATCTATCTTTTCTTTTTTCTTTTCTTTTTGGTTTTTGGGACACACCTATTGACACTCAGGGGTTAATCCTAGCTATGCACTCAGAAATTGCTCGCGGCTTGGTGGACCATATGGGATGCTGAGGGATTGAACTGCTGTCCATCCTAGGTTAGTACATGCAAGGCAAACACCCTACCATTTACACCACTGCTCTGCTCCCAAAAGAATCTGTCTTTTCACTTTGGGGGGTTGTTTGACATCTGGCTGGGTGAGGAGAGTGTGAGCATAGTAGTATCATGGTAAACGAAGCACAACGTGCCCGTGCATTTTGGAAAATGAGTGTTGATGAGAAAGGGCCCTAGTGGAAGAAGGACTAAAGAGGAGCTACTTGTTCCCTTCCCCCACTCACCAGTTGGCAGGCTTTGCTATGAAGGCCTGGCCTGGGGGTCCCATATCCCTGCTGTGGATTTAGTACAGGGGCCTGTCAGTTGGCTCCTGGCCCTTCGCAGAGACATCCCAGTTACCAGTTATGAAAGGAACAGTGATATTCTGGTTGCTGTATGTTCCACAAATTCTGATAGCTCATATTCTATTCTCATTTTATGCCAGGAAATTTTGATTTTCTTTTTGATTTCCTTTCAGAGACACTGATTGTTCAGTAGTGAGCTGTTTGAATTCCTGATGCTGAATTTATTTCTCAATTTCTGTTTAATTCACCTCTATTTTTGATGCATCAGGGTCTGATACAATATAAATACTGTTGGTTTCATGGAGGTATGTTTTATGGCCCAGCAAGTATCTATGTTTGAGAATGTCCCATGTGCATTGGTGAAGAATGTGTGTTCAGTTTTGGGGGAATGAAAAGTCATATATATATATATATATATATATATATATATATATATATATATATATATATATATATATATATATATAAAAAAAATATATATATATCTTTTAATGAACTTTTAAGCATTTTCCTTTAAAGCCAGTATAACTTCGTTGAGTTTTAGCCTGGTTGATCTATCTAGAGGTGATAGTGCAGTGTTGAATCTTCAACTACTTTTGTGCTACTATTGTGTCTTCAAGTATATTGCCTATTGTTTTAAGAATATTTCGAGTCCTTCATTGGGTGCATATATGTGTAGGACTGTGATATTTTTCCTAGTGTACATATCCCTTGATTATTCAGAAATAACTTTCTCTGTCTCATAACTTTTTGAACCTGAAATCTCTGAGGTCTCATATTAGTATGTCCAACAAAACAAAAGGAATTTTTTGAAGGATTGTCCTCAACCTTTGACTTTAAGTTTGTGTTTGTTCTGAATATTCAAATGTGCTTCTTGCAGGAATCAAAATATTAGATTTAATTTTATTTTCCATTTTTCTATTCTGAGACTCTTTAACTAGTGCATCTAGTCTGTTAACATTGAGAGAGATGATTGTCGGGGGATTTTGTGCTATTTAATTATTTATTGCTTTTTGGGGCCACAACTGGTAACTCTCAGGGGTTACTCCTGACTATGTGCTCAGAAATTGCTCCTGACTTGGGGACCATATGGGATGACAGAGGATCTAACCAGGGACTGTCCTAGGTTAGCTCATGCAAGGCAAACACCTTATCAGATACTATCTTTTTGTTTGTTTTGTTTGTTTGTTTGGTTTGTTTGTGGGGTTTGCCTTGCATTCAAGTACACCGTTCAGTTCTTCTTTTAAAGTTGTTTTGAAGTCTTTAAAGTTCTCAACTTGCTATTTATCTGCGAAGCTGTGCATTAGTCTTTCAAAACTGAAAGTCTAGGTAGATAAAGTATTCCTGGCGAAGCATTCATTCCATCAAGTTCTTTTTTCCCCTCTCTATATACCACCACTGCGTTTAGGCCTTGAAGATATCCTTTGGTAAATTTGCTGTAAATATTAGTGATGCTTCTTTTATGGGATTTACTTCTTTGATCCTGCTGCTTTTAACATTCTGTGGTTTTCACTGTTCTGATTAGGATATGTCTTGGGGTATCTTTATTTGGATCTCTTTTAGCACTTTATGGGCATCCAAGATGTGGATATATATGCTCTCCAGTTTGAGGAACTTCTCAGCTATGATATATTTGTTGTTTCTTCATAGAGGCTGTCTTCATATACCTCTAGAACCCTGATGATTCATATATTGTTTCTAGTGACTTCATCCCAAAGATCTCTTATTAGCTTTTCATTTATTTTAAGGCTCTTTTCCATCTTCTGCTATTGTCTCAAGATGTTATGCAACTCATCTTCAAGCTCACTGATTATGTCCTCAGCAGCTGTCTGCTGGTGAGGCCTTCCAGTGAGTTTTTAATTTTGCCTACCAATTTTTTCATTTCTTTCTTTTCTGTTTGAAGTTTTCTTATTTCTTCCCTTATATCCTCTTGAGTCTTAATGACTGTCTGTTCTTTGAATTTCATGAAATCCTCAATATTTCCTCTCTAAAGTCCTTATCAGAGAGGCTATATAAATAGCTGATACTGGTTGGATCTTCAGACCTATCATTTTTGCTTGCTAAATATGGTGGTGTTCTGCATTCTTTCCCATTGTGACCTTTCTAGTCTGGTGGTGTTTATTATGTTTTATAGTGTGCTCATTGACTAAAAGAAATGTGAGCTTATGCAGTTGGCTGAAAGACCCCTTCCCTTTATCTTTGTGCTTCCCTTTATCTTTGTGCTTCTCTTTCCCTTTGGGCACACAGATGTAGGTGTAAAAACGACCCTTCTGAGTCACAAAGAGGACTTTTGGTGCTATCTGTATACATCAGATTTTTAGGACTATGTAGCTGGGCAGAGCCTTATCCAAACTGGCTGAAAGAATTCTTCTCTTATCCTGGTGCTCCCCTTTCCCTCGGGGCACACTGACCTGGGTGCAAAACAATCCTTCTGGGATACATAGAAGACCTCTACTGACTCTATTTGCCTCAGTTTCTTGGGGCTGTGTCAAAAATAAAGTTTTCTAATTCTTATACATTATAGTGGTATCTATTAGATGGCTTAGTGGAAAACAATGAGAATAATGTGTATTTGAATGATATGTCACCACATAGATTTACAAATGCATATATAACTACATTTAACATAGATGCAAACAATAGTAGTTATCTATAGACAAATAGTTATATTTTGTTTTATTTGCTATTGTTTCTTTGTCTAAACATATGATTTCACATTGGGAATATTTCACTTTTATCTATTTGTATTTGTTATAGAAGTTAACCTGTTTCTATGACAGTCTCCTGCTAAAGGAATTATATCCTCCTTCAGTCTCTACAGAAAGAAGTTTAAAAAACCAGATTTTGACAATATCAGTTCAAGGATAGTCCCACTACCAAATAGTTCAAGCAAAGTGCACTAACAATAAGAAGCTGTTTTCCTATTTGGTTCTAATATTGTTACATCAAGGTTCTATGCTGGAAGATGGGAGAATGACCATGGACTCTCTTCAAGAGGTGATTTATTTAGATCAGTGAAATAAATACAGTACAATGGCAAGAGATTTTTTTAAACCTTGAATTTTATTTATTTATTTATCAGGTTTTTGGGTCACACCCTGCAGCGCTCAGGTATTACTCCTGGATCCATGCTCAGAAATTGCTCCTGGAAGGCTCTGGGGACCATATGAGATGCCGGGATTCGAACCAATGACTCTCTGCATGCAAGACAAATGCCTTACCTCCATGCTATCTCTCCAGCCCTGAATTATTTTTATTTATTAACCTTCAGTTCTTTTTGGGGGGGTTATTATCTTTATTTAAACACCGTGGTTACAAATATAATTGTACTTGTATGATTACAGTCATGTAAAGAACACCCCCCTTCACCAGTGTAGTATTCCCACCACCAATTACCCAGAACTACCTACTCCCCAACCCACCCACACCAGTACACATGACAGTCTTTCTTTTTCCCTCATTCATTCACATTGCTAGAATAATTTTCAGTGTAGTTATTTCTCTAACTGCACTTATCACTCTATGTGGTGCGCTTGCCATCATGGGCTGAACTTACATGGAAAGTTGGGGGGAAATAAGGGTTGGGACTAAGACAATAAAATCTTAGAAATGAGCTTTGTGGGGCAGTGTTAGGTCACAATACAAAGAAGAAAAAAATGTCCAGTGACT
>PVKC010047423.1:0-11062 GCA_004027635.1 Crocidura indochinensis | reverse complement strand
TGGCTCTGCATACAGTGAGTGGGTACAATCCCCAGCACCCCACATAGTCCCCTCAAGCCTGCCAGGAATGATTCCTGAGGGCAGAGCCTATGAGTAATCCCTGAGCACCACTGGGTGAGGCCCAAAAACTTGCCTGCACAGCCTAAGGGGTCCTGGCTTTTCTTTGGCCCTTGTCCTGGATATAGTGAAGCCCTTGGCTCCTGTCCCTCTCCAGGGGCCTTCTTACCCCCACTGCCTCGATGCAGTTTGGGATTCTCACTTTTGGTTTTTACTTTTGCCCAAGAGAGGGTCTGTGCGCAGGTCCTGTTGCTCAGTCCCCCTGTCCCCTTTGTCTCACGTCCAGACCCAGCCTTTGCAACTCTGCAGTTTGGGAATGAGTCCCGATCCTCTGCACCGGCACACCCACGGGCCCCTTTCTGAGTAAACGCAGCACGCATTTTTGCACACGGTCCCTCGCACTGAAAGCTGCCCTCCGGGCAGTGCCTGCTGCTCCCTTGGACGTGCCCACGGCAGGAGAGCCATACACAGGAGCCTTGTGGTCTCGCGAAGCCCAGGAGAGTAGAGTATTTTGCTAATGCCCTATTTTTAGATTATAAATTTCAAGATGTGTCTATATAGTATCTTGTTTAAAGACTTTTTTAAAAAATGTTTGAGACTCAGAGTAGCCATTTTTTTAGTTTAAGAAAACTTAAGTATCCATTTTTAAGAAATCCTCTTAATAAAATCATGTCTGATCGGCCCAAAAGACAATAAATGCCACCTGCTATGAGAAACCAAAGGGAAGCTACAAGTCTTTCTTCTTGTCCTCTGCTTGCCTCAGCCCCCGGGGACCAAACAGCCCCCAGAGCTGCTGCCCTGCACGGGACTCCTTTCCCACCCAAGCCACAGGTCGGGGATCCCTGCTTTGAGCCACATTTGGCTGTGGGCAGTCCAGCCAGAGGGCTGAAGTCAGGAAAGGCTGCGGGTGCAGACAGCAGGGCCTCTTTCTCCACAGACCTGTAAAACAGAGGGATGGGGAGGGACGTGGGGCGCTGTCCGTGGTCCTGACCACTGCATGCTGGGCAAGAGATTCTGAGGATGGGACGGTTTGGAGGTGATCCAGCTCCCCAGAACTGAGGAGAGCATGAGCTTTTCCACCTGGTTCTGGGAATCCAGGGACCTTTAGCTCAATCTCCCCATCCCTACCATTCTCCTGTCTGCTCTGCCCTCTGCTCCAGATGTGGAATCCACAGGACTGTGTGCAAGGGTCTAGTGGACACCTATGTGTGGCACTCAGTGCCCATGGGCTTGTGGGGCTCGGAGAGAGAAATATAAGGCCTCACTCAGTCCCAGACTGTCTCATCCACCTGCCCACACAACCTCCCACAGAGAGGGGGACACCAACAGGGACAGAGGGATGCCCACCTCTCAGTCAGCTACAGGGTAGCATCATGGACAGAAATGCCAGCCCCGGCCTGTCTCAGGCATCACAGGGTCCTGGCTTTGCAGTGCACCTGGCAGTTGGCAGAGGACAGCTTTCAGCAGTACCCAGCCAATGCCCTGCCTTTTCTAAGCGAATGAGCTAACAGTAATTCTTAAGTGAAGGTCTGTACACAATGCGCATGACTGAATGGCAATATTGTACCAATGATGTACATTTGTAATATTTGTAAAAAACAAAAACCAAAACCTCGAACTATGAATCTGTGTATGCTGATTGGCCCCAAGGTCTGTAAACGACACGCGGGTTTTACCTGCTAAGTGAATGTTCCTGATAAGTGAATAAAATATCCAGCCCAACTGTGCCTTCCTGGGGTGTGGGCTGCCCCCAGCATATGCGCGGTGCCCTGCTCCCTTGAGGCTCCCAGCTTAGCCCCACCTGCTTCCTATTAGCTGATGGGACCAGGGATAGGGCCAGAGCCTTGCTGCTCCTTCCCCTGGAGATGCCCCCACTGCCCAGTTGGGCAACAGCATCAATGGGTTGTATAGAAGTGTGTGTGCATATGGGCTGTGAGGGGCACAGGGCAGCAGTCCCCCAGAGCACCCCTGCTGTGGTCGCACCTGCCCTACAGAGCCCCTTTCTGGGGTGAACGAGCAGCATCTCAAGTAGGGGCCGTGCAGAGCTTCTGCCACAAGACATCTGCATCCTCTGGACATCAGTGGATGCTGGGCATTGCCTGCCTCACTGGGTCACACTGAGCTACACTAGCAAGCTGGCATTCCAAGGACTGAGCCTGGGCTCCAGCTGAGGCCAAGAACTCATGGGTATCTGCAGGCTATCTTGGGCAGCCTCTCCCCTTCCCAGTCTCATGGTGGACACCAGTCACGTAGGGCACTGAAAGGCAAATTTCAAAAGCATCTAAATTGTGAGGTGCAAAGAGATCCTTGGAGGGAGTCCCCTACGTGGACAAACAGGGCAGGAGCTAATGTCTGTTCAGAGGTGATACAGTGACAGGAGACATCTCTAGGTCTCCCAGAGAAGAAGTGAATGTCAGATTCATGGTTACCTTATCCACAAACACATCAAACCAGAACTGTTCCGTCACACCCTAGCCTCCATTACAGCCTGGTCTCACTGTGACATTTCCATTCTTGTCATTTGTTGTTGTAGTTTTTGAACCACACCTGGTAGTGATCAGGCCTTACTCCTAGCTCTGTGCTCAGGAAAATGCTTAGGACCATATGTGGTGCTGGGATGAAATCTGGGTCATCTGTATACCAGGCAAACTGTCAGTACTACTGCTGCAGCCCTACATTTTCTAACAAAACATGTAATTTATGATCTATTGATCCAGTGAAAGATTTCAACTGAGGATATGTCTCCCCAAGTCAGAAACTAAAAGATAATTTTTGGATAGTTTCAAGGTGGAACAGGAGTGACTAAAGCTAATGAACTGGCAAAAAGAAAAAAAAAGAAAAAAAGGCAAAGCCAATGGAACCAAAAGAGCCAGTCACACCAGGGGACAGATGGACAGAAGTCATAGAGGTTTTTGGGGTGGCTTGTGGTCCTAGAACGCTGGTTCACACACCAAATGGTAAGGTGAAGCTAAACCACTGGAATTGAACAATGCTCTACTAAACGAATAGACAAACCACGGTTAAATCAATGTGGCCTACAAAAGGTCACTCACAAATGAAAATGGGGAAAGAGTCAAAAAGGAAATTAGAGGCTGGAGAGATAGCATGGAGGTAGGGTGTTTGCCTTGCATGCAGAAGAACGGTAATGAGAATCCTGGCATCCCATATGGTTCCCTGAGCCAGCCAAGAGTGATTTCTGAACGTAGAGCCAGGAGTAAACCCTGAGCGCTGACGGATGTGACCCAAAAAAGCAAACAAACAAAAAAAAGGGGGGGGGGAATTAGAAACACAAGCACAAGAAAGAAGCATTCAGGGGCTGGAGAGATAGCACAGCAATAGGGCATTTACCTTGCACACAGTCGACCCAGGACAGGCAATGGTTTGAATCCCAACATCCTATATGGTTCCCCAAGCCTGCCAGAAGGGATTTCTGAGTGTAGAGCCAGGAGTAACCCCTGAGCGCCACCGGGTGTGACACACACACACACACCCAAAAAAGCATCCATGAACAACTCCAATAGCTAATGTTTAAGATCCTCACGGAGAAAATGACAAAACTGTATTGAGAATCATTAAAATTGAAAGGAACTGAGCCAGAGAATGCATAATGTACTTTTGCATGCAGCTGACCCATGTTCAATTTCCAGCACCCTTTCTGGTCCCAGTCCACCAGAAGTGATCCCTGAGTACACAGCGAAGAGTCAGCCCTGCACACCACTAGGTGTGGGCACAAAACAAAAAATCATATTAAAAAATTCGAAAGACTGAAGGCTTCGACATTCATCCCAAGTTCACACATTGGAAATGTATTCAAGACATCAATTAAAGAGCTGAAGAGATAGCATGGAGGTAGGGCATTTGCCTTGCATGCAGGACAGTGGTTCGAATCCCAGCATCCCATATGGTCCCGAGTCTGCCAGGAGAGATTTCTGAGCAGAGAGCCAGGACTAAGTAACCCCTGAGTGCTGCCGAATGTGATCCAAAAACCAAAAAAATAAAATAACATAAAAAATAAATTAAAGTACTGCTAAGATGTCGGTGGTTTTCATCACTGATGCTTCTAAACATCTGTGATGTTTCTGCTCCCCAAAGGACCTGGGAGGCTGGAGATATAGCACAGCGGTATGGTATTGCCTTGCATGCAGCCAATCCAGGACGGAAGGTGGTTCAAATTCCAGCATCTCATATGGTCCCTTATGCCTGCCAGGAGCGATTTCTGAGTACAGAGCCAGGAATAACCCAAGTGCTGCTGAGTGTGACCCAAAAACAAAAACAAAAATAAAAAAAGACCTGAACAGGTGGGGACCAAGTGGAGAGAGACAAGTGGAGAGAGCCACTGAGCGGGTTTCAACTCCTCAAGGTTGGACGGAATTGCCAGATGGCCAGCCCTGAGGCTCCTTGTCCTCACTCCACCAGCGCAGCAGGGTCTGCTGTTATCCCTCCCAGAACAAACACCCAGAGAGAGCAGTCTAACTAACTGGGCATGCTAGATAGGGCGCTTGGGGTGGGGGGTGTCCTGTGCATTCACCAGGAGAGTCTGAGAGGATCCGTCTGGATGAATCATGTGGGAGAAGGAACAGAACAGGTAAGTGCAGGAGGGAGGGGACCAGCAGGTGTGGAGGCCAGTGTGGAGCCAGCATGGACAGGAGAAGCACCAGTTGAAGCCAGACCTCAGAGCCACCCCCAAACCAGCCTCCCCAGGGCTCTGGCCCATTCCCTGCCAGTGGCAGACAAATGTGGATCTCCATTCAAGGCAGTATAAAGGGAATAGAGATAACAGATTATACTTGAGGGCGACTCGGGTTTGACCCTCAGCGTTCCAGTTTCCAACCCCACCAAGTGCGGAGTGAGGAGCATCATAAGAGTGGAGTAAAATATAAATTTTTAGGGGCCGGAGGGATAGCATGGAGGTAAGGTGTTTGCCTTGCATGCAGAAGGACAGTGGTTCGAATCCTGGCATCTCCTATGGTCCCCCGAACCTGCCAGGAGTAATTTCTGAGTGTAGAGCCAGGAGTAACCCGTGAGCACTGCCAGGTGTGACACCCCCCCAAAATAATAAATGAATAAATAAATAAAAGAATCAAAATAATTTAAAAAATAAATTAATAGCAATTATGTAACAATTATAAAAAATGCAACTGAGGGGGCTGGGCGGTGGCGCTGGAGGTAAGGTGCCTGCCTTGCCTACGCTAGCCTAGGACGGATCATGGTTCGATCCCCTGGTATCCCATATGGTCCCCCAAGCCAGGAGCAACTTCTGAGCGCATAGCCAGGAGTGATCCCTGAGCGTCACTGGGTGTGGCCCAAAAACAAAAAAAAAATGCAACTGAGCCCTTAGTGACAGAAACCAGCACTTTCCCAGGCATGGCTACAGACCACACGCAAAGGTCTGAGAAAACTGCTGAGGGAAACCATATCTGCTTGATTCTGGTGATAACTTCATAGTCACCAAAAGTTTATACCTTTATATAGTTTAGGTCCATTACACCACCTAGAAAGTTGTTTATTACAAGCAAAAACCAAAAGCAGAATAAGCTTTAACCAACACCAGATGGGATCCGAGAAAATACCAGTGAATCACTGGATATAAAGAGACCGCGTAAAACATGTACTTTGGTTTCTGGTTTTGAATGCACTTGCAGCTGTGCTCATGCCTGACTCTTGGCTCTGCACTCAAATCACTCCTGGTGAGCTTAAGAGGACCAAAGGGGATTCCGGGGATAGGACCCAGGTTGGCTGCGTATAAAGCAAGTGTCCTCCCCACTGGACTATTTCTTGCTATGGGGCCTGTGGAGCATTTCTAAACAACTTTGGAGGGTCAATTTAACGTTAGAAGGTATCTGTGCTATGTATGTGCTATAGAAAATGATTTACACTTTTTAGCAAATACCAGAACTTACACCCAGCCAAAGCTGTGTAGTTTCCCCAACAGAGAGAGAATAAAAAATTCTCATTCTGAGATGTGGCTGCCACTTGGCAGCTTTTGGACCATCTCCTGGACTAGAAATCATTCCAGCCCCAGTTTATGAGCAGCAGAAAACGACTTTTATTGTTTTACGATCACACCTGGTAAATGAAATTCTTATTACATTTCCTACTTTAAAGCTAGATTTCCAAAACATATTTGAAAACAACCCAATTTTGACACAGTGTCACTCACACTTTGTCTTTTTACAATTTCTTTAGTGAATTTTTTTCTTCAAGATGTTATCGTGGAACAAAATTGGCTTTGCATTACTTTATCTGAAATATACACACTGAATGAAAACCAACCATTTAGAATACTGAAAACACAACCTTTTAAGTGGAAAAAAGAATCAAGTGGATAAATGTGCTTATGCAATAAGCTTGAAAGTGATGCTGCCAGAGCCAGAGAGATAGTAGAGCGGGTAAAATGCATGCCTTGCAAGAGGCCATCTTGGGTTCCATCCCTGGCATCTGCCCAGGCAGACCCAAGCACTGCCAGGAATGATTCCTCAGCATAGAAAAAGGAGTAATCCCTTAGCATCACCAGATGTGACCCAAAAACTAACAAAAAAATAAAAAAGAGTAAACACACACACACACACACACACACACACACCTCTCTTTATGAGCACTTTATTATCCACTTTAGAATCACAGACTCAACTCTTCAAAATTCCTACCACTTATTGCATGATAGGAATACATCCTAGGAACAGTTTATATCAAAATGTGAGAACCAGAACGCTGTACCCTCCATTCACAGTAGGACCTGGGCACTGCCCATTCTGGGAGCAACTTGACCCTACCCTGGGCCAAGAACAGCAAACTAAATTCTGGCTTCTTCACTGCCCATGTGCTCTGCTTGCTTGAAACTACTGGACCAGTGTAGACCCAGTGGCTGTGCACTCAATGTGTCAACCCGGGCATAGCTGTGACCCCTGATCGGCGAGACCGCTGTGCAATTCACCTACTTTCACACGTGGTGTTTGGGCTGGTGCTACCACCAGAACCCCTGGTGCATGTGCAAAGCCCTTCAGTAGCTGGTGCTCAGACTCAAATTCTTAAGTTTTCATGCTTTTTTGAGTCACACCAGTAGATGCTGAAGGCAAACACACAGTTTCACTTATGAGATACTGCTAATATTGGGTGCAAAGTTCAATAATAAATCTGTGCTATAGTCTATACCAGTGCTTCTCAAATAGTGGGGCGTGAGGCTCCGTAAAGGAGGGCGCGTTTGACCTCAGCAAACACTGTCATAACAAGCTAAGTCCTGTGTTTATGTCTCTGTATATCTCTGGAGCTGAGAGTTGCTGTATTCTACTTCAAACCCCACTTCGAAAAGCTATGCACTGCAAAACATGCTCATTGTAGTCATGAATCCAGACATTGCCTCTGATTTAAAAAAATCAACTCAAGTTATTTTATATATTTTTGTTTTGCAGATTAAGTTTTTTTAATAAAGATAATATTTAGTTGTGTGGGGGGCGCAAAAAATGTTTTCTTCTTCCTAGGGGGGCATGACAAAAATAATTGAGAAGCAGTGGTGTATGCATAGCTTGGTAACTTTTTTTTTTTTTTTTTTTGGTTTTTGGGTCACACCCGGCAGTGCTCAGGGGTTATTCCTGGCTCCATGCTCAGAAATTGCTCCTGGCAAGCACGGGGGACCATGTGGGACAGCGGGATTCGAACCGAGGACCTTCTACATGAAAGGCAAACGCCTTACCTCCATGCTATCTCTCCAGGCCCTAGCTTGGTAACTTTTCCCATACTAGTAGCTAGAAAGTCGCTTTCACCTTATTCCTAATTAAAGTTCATGCTGCTTAGACATGCTGAACGCTGTTGTTTAATATCGTGGCTGTCATCCTTGTAGGTTCTGTGTTACAACAGCAGTTCATGACGATTTCACTCTGAGGGTGTCCTGTGAAATTAATTAAATGATTTCATATGCCCATCTTTTCTAATATGGCCAGCGTATTTTGGGGTAAACAAAAAAATTGGGGAAAAGGGTGTCTCCCAATCAGTGCTCAGGAGGTGGGAGTCCCCCAGCCAATTCTCCACCAACCAAGCAATTGGCTCCATGGAGACAGCTCCTGGGGCCCTACCGACCAAGTTAAGAGACATCTGGGCCATCCCAAGAGAGCTCAGGGTCCCCAGGATGGCCCCCAATAATACTCAGGGGCACCTATATGGTGGTAAGGATCAAACTAGAGTCAGACATATGTGAGACCAGTGCCTTAGCCTCTGCCATCTGCAGTCCCAATTGCTTGCAACGTTCCTTTCCATTGCATGAACTGTGAGGAGGGTTTCCCCAGTGTGGATGCCCAGTTCTGGAGCCATTGTGTCCACCACAGAAGCTGTTTACTGAGAGATGTCCTGCTCAGCTCTCCTGCCCTTGCTCCAACAAGGATATTTACTTCCGCTCAGGCAGGCTCCAAGCACATCGTCCTTTCTCCTTTTGTTCTTCTCTCCCCTCTTTGGGGAGTCCTGTCACCGGACTTTTTCCTGCCCTTTATCAACCTTGATTTGGTTTTAGTTTCAAGCTCTTCTAGGCAGAGCTGCCTTGAGACCAGCCGTACAAGGTCCTGCGGCTCCAGAAAGCACCTCCGGCCCCACACAGTGCTGATCGGAGAATTCCTCCTTGAACAAAAGTGGTTTCAATGTGTTTTTTTTTTTCCTTCTGCTCAGGCTTACTCCTGGCACTCAGGAATCACTCCTGATGGCGTGTGGAGGACCATATGGGATGCAAATAAGCACTTTTCCTGCTATAATACAGTTCCAGACCCAACTTGAATGTGTTTTAACAAAATAGTTTTACCCTCTCCTGCCCCAATATTACAGTGTATGCTGCATAAAGCAACTGAGGAATCCCAATTTGAGGGAGAGTTTTTTGTTTTTTTTTGGTCACATCTGTCGGCGCTCAGGGGTTACTCCTGGCTCAATGCTCAGAAATCACTCTGGCAGGCACAGGGGACCATATGGGACGCCGGGATTCGAACCACTGTCCTTCTGCATGAAAGGCAAACACCTTACCTTCAAGCTATCTCTCCGGTCCCGAGGGAGAGTTCTTTTAACTTTTAAATTACTAAGGGAAAAACAGGACAGCTATGAATAAAGGAGACATATGACATTTTGACAAATACTTATATGGACCCTGACCTAATTCTTTCTACAAGGACATGGAATTGTAAATGTAAGGAATGCTTATCAGAAGAATGTAGCAACTGAGAATTCCCACCTTCGGGCACACTTGTCTCCACTGAGACCAACTTAAGTGAAGGGCCTAGACACCCCTGTCCCACCCAGCAGACAGACAGGTCAGCCTGCTGGAGGTCTGCAGTCGCATGCTGGGTCATGGGAGAAAAAAGTGATAAAGCAGCCACTGCCTGCTTTGATCTGCACTCCCACACCCCTGAACTCCTGCACAAAAGATGGGGCCAGCTCCCCAAAGGTGCAATCTGTATGTAGACTATTAAATGGCTAACATCATGACAACAGAACAAGCATCTGGGAAACTGAAGAAGTGACTGATGCTTATCTAGTTACTTCCTCTAGAAAATTCTGAGGTGGTAGGACTGGAATGAAGAAGCACAACTGTAGGTCATTTTACTGTAGCAGATATGTTAGGTTATTTAGGTTTAAAATTAAAATTTCTCAAACCAGAAGAAGATTACAGCAGAAAGGGTGCTTGCCTTGGACACAGTCAACCCAGGTTTGATCCCATCATCCCATGTGGTCTCCCAAGCCCTACCAGAAGTGATCCGGGAGCACAGAGCCAGGAGTAAGTCCTGCACAGTGCCAGCTGTGGCCACCCCCCAAAATAAATTAAAATCTCTTAAGTGGGGAATGTGGTAATTTTATCATTTTATATCATTATGCTTAGTAATCATCGACTATGTTTCAACAAAGCAAAATGTGAAAGATGTAATATGACATTTTAAAATAGTAAATCTCTCTCTAGGCCAGAGACAGTGCTGGGACTAGGACATCTGCTATGCATGCACCAAACCTGACAATTGTGTCATTTTCCCCCCAAGCGTCACCTAGAGTGACTGTGTCGCCTACCAAGCACAGGTGAAAATAGTTGGAAATACACCACTAGGTATGGCCCAGACACATCCCCCAAACAAAGACATCTTCCAAAGTTATCCCCCAAACACATTACCCCAAACTTTTTAATTAAAAAAAAATTTTTAATTAAAAAAATGTTTAAATAGACTCCCACAATAGTCACTACAGAACATGGATTTTTAATGAATTCCATATTGCAATGAAGACATAGAACACTTAAGAACTACGATACAATAAAACATTTGCTTCCACATAACACTTATAAATGCATACTTGCCGCCAAAAGAAACTTGTTTTTCACAGATTTAAGCAACGGACAATTTACACAGGATTCTTCGAATGCCCAACTATGTACAGAATCTGTGACTCTACAAATGATGTGCAGTGGTTGAGAAAGTGGGGGCTTTTCTCGCCAGTCCATATTTTCAGGGACCACTAACTTTCTTTCTGGGGCTCTATGAAATTCTGGACACATTCAGCACAAGAAGACTGCACCACTCCCAAATACTAGTGGGGTGCAATCACACGTCTCAGCACCAGCTACACCATGGGCCTATAGAGGCTCACCCAGGCACGAATGGACATGTGCAGCAAGAAGCAGTAGGCCCAGCGCAGACAACCTGTGTGAGGACCCTGAGAGGAACAGGGGTATCTCATGGCCCTTATTGCTGGCCTCACCTGCCTGGTGAGCACTTGCAAACTTCCACCTTCTCATATGGTGGAGACGGTTTCAGTGTTAAAACAATGATTCCAAAACACTGAGAGGAAATGAGAGCACAGACGTGGGGATTCATGCAGTTTCTCCTCACATGCCAAGGAGGGAACACCGGGATCCCAACTAGATCCCCAAAAGTGCACACTGGGATCCCACCCAGATCCCTGAGAGAGAACATGGATCCCACCCAGATCCCACAGTGCACTCAGAGATCAGCTGGGCCCTTGAGCTTCAACTCCAGAGACCAGACACCTG
>PVKC010047422.1:0-11043 GCA_004027635.1 Crocidura indochinensis | reverse complement strand
CGGCAGTGCTCAGGGGTTACTCCTGGCTCCATGCTCAGAAATTGCTCCTAGCAGGCACGGGGGACCATATGGGGCACCGGGATTCGAACCGATGACCTTTGACCTTTTGCATGAAAGGCAAACGCCTTACCTCCATGCTATCTCCCGGGCCCCTCTTCCTCGTATTTTACTTGCTGAGATGCTTTATTGGATTTGCCTATCACTTTTCCCAGATAAAATATATAGAAGAAGTAACTAAAATCTTCTAGATTACTTTTGATCTACAAAGTAGAAAAATGATGTACTGAACAAAGAATAATAAGTAACTGGTAATGACTCTATTATTTTATTTTACTCATGCATCTCTTTATTGGGAAATTAGGTACATGGAGGGAAAAGCTGGCTAATTCTATTGGATTAGTTGCTTATATATTTTGTGATATTTTGTTTTTGAAAGTACTTATTTCTCTTAACCAGATACCCTCCAGTTTCATCTCATGTTTTGCAAAGCCTTTACATTACAGCTGCAGTTTTCAAATGTGTGTATGTATAATATAACTTTTATCCACTTATTTGCCACTGGATGTTTAGGTAGTTTTTATATCCTACCTATTATATATACTGCTGCAATGAACATAGTGGTACATATATAGCTTTGAGCTGATATTTTTGTTTTTGTTTGGGGCCACAACTGGTGACACTCAGAGGTTATTCCTGACTATACACTCAGAAATCACACCTACTCAGAAGCCCATATGGGACACTGGGGATCAAATCCAGGTCTATTTTGGGTCAGCAGCATGTGAGGCAAATGCCATACCCCTGTACCCCAGAGTTGATATTTTTTGTTCTTGGTGCAGATGTCAAGAAGTAGAATTACTGCTTCATATGAAGCTATCATATTATATTTTGGAGAATATCTGATATTGTTTTTCACCAAAGCTCAATCAGATGACATTTCCACCAATAACAATTGAGCATTTAGTTTTTACCACCTCCCCACCAACACTTGTTATTTCCAGGCTTTTAAAATTACAATCCATTTTCACTGGAGGGATTTAAAAAATTTTTTTTCCAGCCCAACAACTCCAAGCTAAACAAACTTTGTCATTGATATTTCTATCTTTAATTTAAAACATCTTGGGCCAGGCTGATGGCATGTTTCTCACATGCTGACTCAGTACTACTTTATTACTCAAAGTATAATTAAAAAAAAAAGCAAGAGTAATAATACCCAGAGACAATAAAGATGAAGGCCAGAAGAACCGGCTCACAATATGAAGCTCACCACAAAGTGTAGAGAGTGCAGTAAGAGAAATAACTACACTAACAACTATCATGACTAAATGAATGAGAGAAGTAAAATCCCTGCCTTGAATACAGGCAGAAGTTGAGAAGGAAGGGAGGGCATTGGTGGTGGAAATGTTGCACTGGTGAAGGGGACTGTTCTGTTTATGACTGAAACCCACTATAATCATGTTTGTAATCATGGTGCTTAAAAAAGATTATATATGTATATATATATATATATATATATATATATATATATACAAGAACACTATAGTATTGTTTTCACTGACCAAATTGATGCACCTTTTTTTATTATGCAGTTGCATAGAACTTAAGTAAATGTGTTGTATTTTATCTGATATAAGTTCCACTTGCATCCAATTTTTACCAGATTCAATTGCTTTTAGGGTTTGTTGTTTTTTGTTATGCTTTTGTTTTGTCTCACCCAGAGGTGCTTAAGATCTACCTCTGGTTCTGTGATCCAGGATCAGGTCTGGAAGTACTTTAGGATCATATGCAGGGCTTTTATAGGGGATCAAAGTTGGGTCATACATGTCAGACAAATGCTTTTTTTAACCTTTCAATTAATTCTCGGGCCTCAGACCTCAAACACTTGGAAAGTTATTCATTTATATAAAACTTTGAGAGGACTATTTTACTTTAGGTGTATTTCATATAAGACTTTTCTTTAACAAACTCTCAAATTTGAGCACTGATTAAATTTCCGAGGTGGAATTTTGCTTTATTTCCAATATGCCAGTTTTCTGAACTGTATGAATAGCTCTATATTAAAGCCTGGGTACAAATTTTCTTCTCATCTCCTCAGTCTCTACTTTTCAGTTCTATCACTAGATTTATGGACTGTTGTGTGTATCTCAGACTCTTATCCTTCCACTATCCTCAGATTAGTCCCTTTAGGAGCGCCTGCAGAGAGCCTCAGTGTCTGAAGTCTGATTTCCCTCTAGTATCTTGCTTTCTGACTACTTCTGAAGGTTAGGTGTAATATACTCAGTGAAGACCCAGAGTATTTCAGAGAGATTTCTTTCAACCTTTCCAAGTACTGACCTCAGCAAGTTGCTTACTCATGCTTTAGAAAAAAAACTCTGTGACCTTTCTTGACACAACTCCTAGTACTTTTGTCTCACTTCTACTAAATCACTGGCTATCACTCTTAAAAGAGAAGCAAATATATTCAGACTGGCATGTCTGGGATTCCTCTCCTAGGAATTTTAAGTTCTATAACAGACTGACTTTATATTCAAACTTTGCTAAAATTGATACTAGAGTGAAACTACACTAGTGGTTAGGGTATTTGCCTGGCATGTGGCTGATCTGAGTTCCATGTTAGGCTCCCCATATATCCCCTTACACAGTGAGAAGTAATAACTGTGCAGAGCCATGAGTAACCACTAAGCACCCTAGTGTGTAGTCAAAAAACTGAAAAAAAAAGTTTCCTAAAATAGTCTGATTTTATAACCTTTCATGCATATAAATTATTTTCTATCTATTCTGTAAGAAATGAGGAAACTCATGATTTTCTTTGCTATTAAACAGAACATCTTACATTTTGAAATTAACTTTCTTTGTATTCTCAGTTATCATGTGTTTACTTTTTAAACTATAATTTTGTTGCTTGCTTATCTTGTTCTCATTGTCATACTTGGGACTGTCTCTTGCAAATTTGTAATCTGAATAATAATGAAATTTCTCAATTTTATTTGTTCTTGAGCTTCCAATAATTGGAATCGCACATAACATAGCATTATGCATTCATTTATATTTTCTCATTTTTCTATATGCGATTTATCTATCTGTCAGAGTAGCCCAATCATTTATTTCTCTTTCTTTTCTTTCTTGGCATATTTTTTTGCTGTATGACTATACCCAGTATTCTCTTTTATTAGATGAATTGTTTCAACTTTGGGGAAATTATGAATAAACTTGAAGTAAAATCATTCTTTTTGTCCTTGAATACATACACTGTTCTCATAATATGCTTCTCAGTAAAAACACTGGATCATGGGGCTTGCATATAATCACTTTAGTAAAATTTCCCAACTATTTTCCAACATGTTTCTATTAATATGAAACCCCCCAAATGTCCAAGAGTTCCAGTTCCTTTAAATCTTTACCAAAATTGATATTTATAACAAAAAAAAAGTATTTTACTGTAGGGCAAAAGGGGTAGAATAGCAGATTAAGATGCTTACTTTACACTCTGCTGACTCAGGTTCCATCCTCAATACTGATATACTTTTCTGAGCCCCATTGAAGTGACCCCTAAGCACTCCAAATTTATTCTAATGAATCTGGGAACTTTATTTGTATTAAATCTGGATGTCCCAAATACATGCTAAGAGTTTTTACCCTATATTTTGTCTTCTAAATGAAGACAGGGCAAAAGTTCAGTATAGAAGCCACTCCTCTCACACACAATTGACTGATTCAATCCTGACATCAATTTAGTGACCCTGAGCATTGTCATGAGTGATCTCTGTGTTGTGAGCCAAAAGTAGGTTCAGGCATTGCCGAGTGTGGCAAAAAACAAAAACAAACAAACAAAAAGCATTTTGGCTACTTGAATATTCCCTTTTGAAATGCCATGTTTTAGATATTTTGTCAGTTGTTGCTTTAAACATGAAAGTATCTTAATTTCCACTTGAATTAAGTCTTTTCTGGACATTCATATTAAGAACATCTTTTCAAGCATGTAAATTTCATTTTATTCTCCTCATGATGACTTTTTGATAAAAAAAGACACTATTTTTAGATTACTTTAATCTTTGCTTTTCATGAATACAGAAATATAATCAAATTGATTGAGAACAAGTGTGTTAACTTTAACTTATCCTACACAACTTGGATATAAAAATTGGTATATATTAAATGGGTAACTAACCATCAGTAAAATTTTTGACCCAATTTTTATACATATATAAGACTAAGACCTATCTTATCATTTTCCATTGACAATGTCTGTATAGATATGCAGTTGAGTTCTTCCGTATCCTTATTAAGCAATTTAAAGATATTATGATACAGGTGTCCTTTGCACTCAGACAATTTTTAGTGAAATTAGTTATCAACAGCAAGTCTTACCATTTCCATTTACCTTTTCTGGAAATAGTTATTTAAACTTTGACTTCCTCTTAGACTGTTTTGTTTGGTAGCAGATTTATCACTTGTTTTGATATATTTTGATAAACAAGACTTATCACTAGTTCTCTAATTCCTCAGACCTTACATTAATATAGGTAACACTATTGCTTCTTTAAACTATATTGAAAATTCCTTCCATTTTTCCATTTTTCTCAGCACTTCTTATTTCAATTCTATTTACACTACTTGATCAGCATTATAATACTAACAGTGTGCTGCTTTGATGATGTTCAAAATCTCCCAATAGTTTTCATTTCATTTTGAAAATAAAATTACAAGCACTTTTGTCTCATGAGCTAGAATTAATTCCCCCTTTTCCTAAACATTTATTCTCATTTTCACTTAATATATTTAATACTTGACATTCTAAAGGGTCAAGGTTTTCAACTTTTTACTACTTTTTCTGAAAAATTCATTTTATCGTATCAGAAAATCCTTAATATACCCACCTTAAAAATTACTTTGAAAAATTAAATATTGAGTTCTATTAAAAATGAATCTAGCCAAATGATAACATAGTCACTAAGGAAGATATTCTTTGATCTAGTTCTTATTTACTTATGTTATAATAAGATAAACTCTATGTTAGATTATTTACTCTTGTGGAATAAACCGACAATAAATTTATTTCTAAGATAAGTATTCCTCAATTTTCATCAACTTTCCACTCATGTGGACTCAATATAAATGCACAAATTCATTTATTGTTATTTAGTTTCTTGAATTGAGGAAGCATTGGTTTAGGAGAGTGTAAGATTTTATGTTTTATAGGCCAATATATCAAACCCCACTTACCACCAAAATGCTAGTATCTTCTACCACTGTCCAGAGAGCTCTTTATTTTTATTATACAACTGTTGAATCCTCAATTATTTCATCAGTCCCTAAATATTCATTCTCATTAGAAATTCTCATTAGAAATATTTTCTGTTACAGAAGCTGTATATAACAATTTTTCTTTTTAATTGCTCCCCCAAAATACTGTTTCATTCTACTTTTTGGGACTTACAAAACTGGGTAAAGTTTCAAACACATTTTAGATGAGCTTTGGTTTGTAAATTTTCTGTTTTGTCCCCTAGAAAAAGCACTGCTTGCTGCAAATCTGTCAAGTCACCATTTTAGCATCAATCTGTTGTTGCCTTTCCATTAACTACAAAATGGAGAATTTGGACACCCTAGTGGAGGGGGAGTAGTGGGGGATGGTGGTGCAATTCCCACAACAGCAATGACAGCAGTTACTGCAATTAGTCTCTTGGTTCCCCAAAAGAGCATTAATATAATTTTTTTGAGATTGTTTCCAGTATCCTATCTAACAAGCTTTCTAAGATACACATCAAAGAGGAATCCTGCTATGCTCTGGGAAGTTTAACTGGCATCTACATATTTCCTTGGCCTTTAAACGGAATATGTAGTTTTAAATGATATGCTCAAATTCAAGCAAGTGAATAGTCTGCAAAGGTACAGAAAAAGAGTTCTTTTTCCTTTCATTTACCTTTCCTATCAAATAACATAAGGTATTTTTACACAAGTTTATATCAAATGTGTTTCATTCTTTATCAAAGCAAGCCACATTGATTTCTTCAAAGGTTTAAGTTCAAGTCATCAAATATGGCCAGAAGGTATTTGTTAATCAACCCAGGCCATTTAAATAAGTTCCTAGGAAACAACTAATGCTAAATTTTCTTTTGTAGTGTTAATGAGTCTTGAGGCCAAATCTGACTAGCAAATTGAAATAATGCTGTTTTTTTTTTTTCTTTAATTTTACTGATGGTAAATTTGAAAGTTTGAGTAAATTGAGTACATTCATTTTTCTAGATGATTTTTCTGGGCCGCTAGGGTCCCATTTATTGGAAATTCAAACAGCTTGATTAATGAGTGCCAAAGGTGACATATTCCTATATCTGACTTGATTCATCCTCTTACCTTATAACATGTTCTAAATGATAATCACAACTAGAAAATTCGTGGTGGTATTTTACCAATATTACTTTGGATCAATACTTTCCCCAATTCCTGGGAAAACATGATGCTAGGTGGGTCTTTTGCATTACATTTTTGGATGTTAAGGTTCAGGTTGGGCATCTTTTCCTATAAAAATACAAGCACAACCTCCACCCTCAAACTTTCACTTATCCTTTTCTCCACTCTCCTTTTTTCATATTAAAACCAAATAGATTATCTAGATTTTATTACTAGCCTTTTGCCAGTGTTTTTCCACTACAGGGATTTTTTTTTTGTCCTAGAGTACAAAAAATTTAAAGTTAAAAAGGCTCTATGCTTTTGTTGCCTGGGGGATTCTTGTTCGCCTTTTTGTTTTTGTAATTGAGCTTTTACTATAGCATTGGGTCTTTCTACTATAGCTTGACACTGTGGATTATAAATGATGCCAATTAAGAGCTTAACAGACCATTTTGAATATGCTTTTTAAGTTTTCAAACATATATTCTGGACCATTGTCTTTATAATTTTAGGAACAACCTTCACTGCAAAACAGGAATATAGAAAGACAATGACATGTTTTCTTGTTCTTTAAATAAAGGTTGGGCCAATAAAAAAATCTTGAATATCCTGCTGGTTAAAATATAAGGCAAGAGTGACATTTATCACTAGAGATCATTAAAATTTTTGCTCCTGGCTTAACCCCTGATTTACCCTGATTAATCCTCATTTGGAGGACAAATGTTATGGGATCACAAGTTCGGCAAAGGTCAACAATTTATTTTGCTCATGTTTTGGTAGCTGCAAATCCGTGACAGAAACTTTTACTATTTTTTTAAATAATTTTTATTTTGATCATAGTGGCTTACATATTGTTGACAATAATATTTTAGGTTCATATTAACATAATATCAGGGTGATTCCCATCACCGAATTATCCTCCCATCCTACCTCCCATATCCTCCTCCCTCACCCCTTGGGCTGCTAGAATACATGGTTCCCTCTGAGCCTAGCTTACTACTTAGTGGTCCTAAACCTGTTTTGGTCTTGGTACCTCCCTTGTTTCCTCCTCTAATTAGGAGGCGGGGCTAGATAGTTCAAGATAAGTGGTTTTGCTTGAAGAAGAGAAAAATAATAAACTGGGGTAAAAATTGAATACGCCAAAAATGGGCGGAGTCCTTCTAGAGGCTCTCATCATCTGTTTGAGAGATGAAGGGGAGAAAGAAGGCAAAACACCCCAACAGTACACAAAGAAGTGTCAAATAAAATATCCCGTGAGCACTCCAACAATAAAGATGAGCACCACGTAAAGCCATGGTCTTGAGATAAAAAGCATGGTAGAACACCTAAAGAAAGAAAAGAACAGAAGAAAAAAATATAAATGAAGACAACAACCTCAGTAACCATACCAAAACGAAGAAATTGACAAAACCTAGATAGATAAAAAAAATATATAATTGTCTGTGCTTTTTTTTTTTCCTTCCCTCCTGCACAGGCACAGAACTTGTATGAGTTAATCAATGCTACTCTTACTCCTTTTGAATGCTACCAATTAATAACTGGTCTATTACAATATTCCCTTTGACAATTTCTCTTTGTAAGGAAGAATGAGCATGTAGATGCATAAATAATATTTTGCTTGATGATTCCTTAGATGCTTTTGTAGCTGTATAAAAAATTAATCTATTTCCTTCATGGACTTTTGGAGGTGAATAGTTTCTATAACTTGTACTATTTAGGCTACATGTTAACTATCAGAAATAATACTTAACTCACTAGATATATCATTTAATAATTGAGTCATTGTTTCTAATTTCACTCTGTGATCATAGGAATACAGTGTCTGCCACACTTTCTTAGTGGAGCCCCAAATAGCTCACTTTTCCATTACTATTCCCATCAATAAAGTAAGAAGGTTCGTTGGTTAAAAATTGGGATGATCGGGGCCCGGGAGATAGCATGGAGGTAAGGCGTTTGCCTTTCATGCAAAAGGTCATCGGATCGAATTCCGGTGCCTCATATGGTCCCCCGTGCCTGCCAGGAGCAATTTCTGAGCATGGAGCCAGGAGCAACCCCTGAGCACTGCCGGGTGTGACCCAAAAACCAAAAAAAAAAAAAAAGAAAAAAGAAAAAAAAGAAAAATTGGGATGATCACTATTTTGCCTAGTGCAAATGCAGTAAATTCAGTAAAAACTGGGATAGTAACATTTAAACTAGATTTATATTAGAACAGTTGGCATTCCTTCTGACCAAAAAGCATTTGGTCAGGCCAGTCTGTTAGTTTACCTAACTCCCTCCAGAGTGTCCTTCTTCTAAGTCTTGGGGGAGATAAAGGTTACATTCCTTCCATATTCTAATTAGTATCTATCACTTTAAAACATTTCTCTTGTGAATAATGTACTTGAGCTCTTGGAATCCCCCATATCCTATGTTGTTGCCAGGGTGGCAAAAAGACTGTCCCTGTCCATCTGAGGCCCTTGGTGGGACCCATGTTTTGAGGTGTTAGAATGTAAGATCAGCAACTGAAGCTTAAGTCAAGCCAATAGGACAAATGTTCAAGGTTCTACTATGACTTATAAAAGATATATGTTAAAATAGGTTTTTACAATGTTATTAACAATTAAAATGTTATTACAATGTTTTAACAATATTAAAAGAATAACATACTATGACTTATAAAAGAATAACATATTCATATGCTACTATGACTTGCTAGCATGTTTTTTAGTTCCCTTAGTTCCATGTATGGATTCTCTCGTCTTCTGATAGAATTCTTTTTTGACTTGGTTGAATTATTTATCTAAAGATTTCTTAATTTCTTTGGCTAGTTATTCCTTGAATCCCATCACTAAATCATTAAATGCTAATTTTAGGTCCTTTTTCTACAGGGTTCATTCACTTTGGAAGACTTGGAAATCTGCTAGGATTTCTCTCCATAACCCCAACTGCTGGTATTTTTCCTTATTTTCACTGTTGTTTTTTTGCATTGGGTGAGTTATATTGCTGGAGTTTCGGGGTGTTTTTAAAAAAAATGGTCTGTTTTATTTGTGTAGAAGGTTGTTTTAGGTATATGTTTTAGAGTTTATTTATTCTAGATAAGCTAGGTTACCCAAGTATGGGAAAAATATTGCAAACTAGTTTGGTGGGCTGTTCTTCTGGTTTAGGGCTGTATATTTTCTAAGGGAAAGAGATATTGGGCCTGATCTGCCTAAGATTATCTGGTATAAACTGAAGTGTCTGTGAGGCTTGTGGGCAGTGGGACTATGGCCAGAGTATGTATGTGCAGTACCCACTGACCTCTCCAGAGCAGGAGAAGTATGGCATTCTTGCTGGCAGCGGCTGGAGATGCAGTGGAGACAGTCTGAGGGGCCATTTACACGCGCTCTGGGTTTAAAACTTGATTTAAGGTTCTGTGCCCCACTCCTGCTGAGCTAGGATCTTCAACGTTTGGTGTAGAGGGTTTTTGGGGGGATCATACCCAACTCATTTGAGCTGGAAGAATAGGGGGCTTCTTGCTGTATATATATATATATATATATACATATATACACACATATATACATATATATATATATACTTCTTCCTTTCTATTCTGACATTTTCCCCACTTTTCATATATAGTATGTTCATATATTACTGATAGGACATTTTCAATATGCACTAAGGTTTGCTTTGAATTTAACTCTAGATAAAAATATTTTTTTTATTTTTTTATTTTTATTATTATTATTATTATTGGGTTTTGGGCCACTCCCGGTGACACTCAGGGGTTACTCCTGGCTATTCGCTCAGAAGTCATTCCTGGCAGGCACGGGGGACCATATGGGGAACCGGGGGATCGAACCTCAGTCCATCCTCGGTTAGTGCAGGCAAGGCAGGCACCTTACCTCCAGTGCCACAGCCCCCTTTTTTTTAATTTTAATTTTATTTTTTATTAGTTAATTGAGAAAAATTATCTTTGGTAGCACATCAATCAATAAGTTAAATTTACATTTTCAAAGTTAAAGAGTATGTTTTCTATGGCTAATCCAACAAGAAGACTTTGCTATATCACTTTTTACATCTATTATGGATATAGAATGATGAATTATTAGTTTGAGAGCTATAGTATATTTATAGACACTTATATTGAGCAACTATTTTTGTAAAAAAAAGTTCCCAGGGAAATAAATATAACATTGAGGTAAGTGGAATTATATGCTAGCTCTATTATTTTTCTATACTAAGAGCAGGAAAATAATTTAGATAGCATATGATTTCCCTTTATCTCAATGTTGTATTTTTTTTTAACTTTGAAAATCTTTTCTGTGGGGAGCAGTTTTCCTTTTTTTAAAACTTAAATAAATTGTTACAAGATAGACTTTAGAAAATAAGCTATAAATTGTAGCAAAAAGCTCCCCTTCCACAGGCAGCACCCCCACCAATTCTCTGGCCTCTGCCTATCCTTGGATTTCTTGCAGGAAAAGCAGAGAAAGCAGAGTGACTAGGACAGGTAGGGAGTTTCCCCAATCCAGAGCCAGATTGGGGGGGGGGGTTCTTCTCAGTGGGAGAGAATGCATGGGGGGGCCCATGGGGATATCTCCTGAGCAAAAACTGAAGATCACATCTGTCCCTGCACTATTCCCCCAAATCCAGATCTTTGGAGACTTGAAGTTCAGAGGGAGAGGCTGAGGTCTG
>PVKC010047421.1:0-11061 GCA_004027635.1 Crocidura indochinensis | reverse complement strand
AAAGAAGAATATTATAGAACCAGGAATATAACTAAAAAGGATAGTACACATGCCTTGCATGCCAGAGGCCCAGACTTGATCCCCAGAACTGCCATTTCTCAAGAGAGATACAAGTAACTCAAGCAGAGCCAGAAGCAAGCCTTGAGAACTGCAGATGTTCAATTCCCCCACAATGCAAAACAATTTATAATGATAATAAAAAAGAAAAACTTTCCTATTTCTATTACCAAATTGTATAAACTAGCTTAAATATAAACTGAGAATATTCAGAGATACTAACTATAACTAACAGTACCTGATCAAACTTTTCTATTCTGAATACAGCATAAATTCTAGAAATATAACAAAAAAATAAAATTTAAATCTGAGAGAGAGAAAATAGGGCAAAGGGACAAATAATGCAGCATACATTTCTATGAAAGATGGGATCTACATATCATTTATAGTAATTAGTGAAATGACAAAAAAAATCTACTGGGTCATGATGCCTTGACAAAACACAAGGGCAGGGGGCCCGGGAGATAGCATGGAGGTAAGGCATTTGCCTTTCATGCAAAAGGTCATCGGTTTGAATCCCGGTGCCCCATATGGTCCCCTGTGCCTGCCAGGAGCAATTTCTGAGCATGGAGCCAGGAGTAACCCCTGAGCACTGCCGGGTGTGACCCCCCCAAAAAAAAAAAAAAAAGAAAAAAAAAAAAACCACAAGGGCAGAGTGCTTAATTTGCACACACAAGATTTGGGTTTAGTCCCTAGCACCACATGGTCCCCTAGCACTGCCAAAAGTGATCTCCATTTCCCCCTCAGAGCCAGGAGCATCCTTGAGCCCTGAACACCACCAACTGTGGTCAAACTAAACAAACAAAAAAATTACTGGACCATAAGAACTGCCAAAGAAAAAGCATTTTTTCAAAAGCATCTGACTAAATATTCACAATTTTTTTTTTTTTTTTTTTTGGTTTTTGGGTCACACCCAGTGACGCTCAGGGGTTAGTCCTGGCTATTCGCTCAGAAGTCGCTCCAGGCAGGCACGGGGGACCATATGGGGAACCGGGGAATCGAACCGAGGTCCGACCTAGGTTAGCACAAGGCAAGGCAGGCACCTTACCTTTAGCGCCACCGCCCGGCCCCAAATATTCACAATTTTAAAAAACAACCTCTCAGATTTAGAAATGGATCATTAATACAGTGCTTTAAGAATGCAAAATGATTCAGCCACTGTAGAAATCCATTCATCTGTTTCTTACAAAACTATGTATGCAATTGCCACACAATCTATCAATTGCATGCTTAAATATTAAACTGGAGAAATAAGATTTACGCTTCACATCAAAACCTGTATATGAACTTCCACAGCTTTATTTGTAACACTACAAAATTAAAATCTGTCCAGGCATAAAACTTAATAATAACCTGTGTGCCTTGCATAAAGACAAAAGTCTGATCTTCTGCCCTGACCCAAATCATTTCAGATCAAAACATTTCATTGTGATTTCCCCCCATAAATGTGTAGCATCCAGTGCACTGCATAAAGTGTGTGACCATACACTATTACCAAAGTGGCAACATCACAAAAGGAGGGAAAGAGGTAAAAAACAATTTCAGGTGGCCTTCAATAGGTAAAATAATGATCTGTATGTAACACTTTATACCACCAGTGAATACTACTAGACAGTAAAAAAGAAATAATTGATAACAAATAGATGAATATCTGCATGCAAAATTATTTGGGATAAAGCCATTCCCTATTCCCGTAACTGAGTAATTCTATTCATGTAGTTTTCTTGAAGTGTTGGAAATATTTCAGAAATGAAGGACATGTGAGAAGTTTGTGGAAATAAAGTTTATGGTTATAAAATGAAAAACAGGGGAATCAGTTTTGGAACTGTTAGGTATCTTTCTTACCTCCTCTGATTTGATTTATTTTTATTTACAAAATCATTCATGTTTGGGTTTCAGGTGTACAATGCTCCAAGATCAATTCTTTCATTGATGTGCACTACCCTCTATCAATGCCCTCAGGTTTCCCCAAAGTTCTCAACTTCCCTACCTGCTTCTCTGGCATTTTCTGGCACATGTTCTGCATATTTTTCCCTTTTTTTTGGGGGGGGGCATATTTCTGGCAGCCTCTGGGGACTATATGGGATGCCGGGAATCAAACTCTGGTCAGTCCAGGGTCCACCATACACAAGGCAAATGCCCTACTGTTGTGCTATCTCTCTGGCCCCTTATTTTTCTTTTTAAATTTTAAGCCCTGTGATTTCCAATGCTGTTACTTAGAGGGTATCATGTATGTATATCACCTTACTTCTTACAGAATTTAGTCTGTTAGTTATCTTTACTATAATGCTAAATACATGAAACTAAACAAAACTGCATAAAACTTAATACACAGTGGGGCTAGAGAGATAGCATGGAAGTAGGGTGTTTGCCTTGCATGAAGAACAGTGGTTCAAATCTCGGTGTCCCATATGGTCTCCCGAGCCTGCCAGGAGTGATTTCTGAGCACAGAGCCAGGAGTAACCCCTGAGGAATGCCAGGTGTGACCAAAAAAAAAAATTAATACACAAATGAATTAACCCAATGAAATATAAAAAGTAGGAGACTAAATTCTTAGTAGCCTGGAATATACAAAGGTACATTAAATTACTAACATTGAGAGAACCAGAAATTTATAGGAAATCCTAGTATAACTACATGTTAAACATTCACCTTATTAGAAAAAATTATTCTATTAAACAGTACAAACTGTTTTAAGTTTGCCAAAGTCAGGGCAGTCCTTTAAAAAGCAGAAGAATTCATTTTTAAGATGGAAGTTTGGCTTGCGATTGACCTCTCACTTGATTTGGGGGCAATACATGAAATACTGAACATTCACAGATTCCACAGACCTCCTGATTTACTGCAATGGATATAAGTATCACACAAAAACTAAATCATATCACTAACTCCCAAACTATCTCTATCTGCTGTTTCAGGGCCTTATTCACAATAAAATTTTGTCTTAAATGGCTACCCCAAAGTTCAATAAACAGAAATTTAGGAACACAAAATTTGACTTTCTGAAGCAAAATGCCCTCCTGGTGGTAATTTAAAAGTTGAATAGGTATCCTCTCCTATCATGGAATATAAGAAGAATTGCTCCTCAGTTTATAAGGTCAAAATCCAGCACATTGATATGCAGAACATGTGGTTTTACAGCTAAGAAACCTGAAGCAAATCATTACCTGAATTGTAAACTTTATCACTGGGAGAGAGGCCAACAGATCTAAGGAAGATTAAAAAAGGACAGAGGAGGGGGAAGAACTCAAATGGCCACATAGTACTATACCTTATTGCATATTATGAAGCAATGCTGGTTCATGGTAAAGGATGTGAAATTCATCTCTATGGGAACTTCGAGAAGTATGGTACAGGATATATATATATATATATGCCAGAGAGATAGCACTGCAGTAAGTAGGGTGTTTGCCTTGCACGCAGCCAATCCAGGAAGGATGGTAGTTCGTTTCTGAGCATCCCATATGGTCCCCCGAGCCTCCCAAGAGTGATTTCTGAGCACAGAGTTAGGTAACTCCTGAGCGTGATCAGGTGTGCCCCCCCAATTAAATTATTAGAAAATGTCAATAAAAATGCTCATCAAGGAGACAATGAGTCTATAATTTTGACATTGATTGAAACAGACTCAAAACAATTTTGACACAAAACTTAAAATTTTCTATCTTGAAATTACATGTGAAAAAATTTACAGAAACTAAAGCTTACAAAAAATTAAGCCATAACTGGGATGATGATGATGAATATTTTTAACAATATTTGGACCAATTTATTACTTATTTTCATCTAATGTGTTATTTTTAAAGGGTGAAAGTGGCTGCCACAGAAAGCTTACAGGTGGATTCAGAGAAGTGTAATTTGAACAGCAAGTAAATACGTAGTCTCTACAATAAATATCAAGAAACTAAAAAAGAGCAAAGAGCATGCTATGTTATTCTGAACTTATACAATTTTATATCTGTTCCTATAAATAAATATGAACATTTCTAAATAAACATATATAAAAAAGCTTCCTTTTCTCAATAAGTTTCCATATGCTCCCGCTATTGCCTAGACCAATAAAGTCAAATAAATGCTGATAAGGACCATTATAAACAAGGTAACAAGTGATTTTATTCCCAAATTAAGTCTTAGAAGTCTTTCTAAATTAACTGTTTGCCCAAAACTGTATTGTTACTTTCTTCATTTAGAATATATATGAAGAGGGGCCGGGCAGTGGCACTGGAGGTAAGGTCCCTGCGCTAACCTAGGACGGACCATGGTTCGATCCCCCGGTTCCCCATATGGTCCCCTGTGCCTGCCAGGAGCAACTTCTGAGCAAATAGCCAGGAGTAACCCCTGAGCATCACCGGGTGTTGCCCAAAAACCAAACACCAAAAAAAAAAAAAAAAAAAAAAAAAAAAAAAAAAAAAAAAAAAAAAAGGAATATATATGAAGAAAAAAAATCTAGGGATATTTCATTGTCACAACTGAGAAATAGAGTTGGGGCAGCTTAATGGCATCTAGTGTGTTGAAACTATGGATATTCCAAAAGTTTTTCTTTGAGATCACTATGCCATTTTTTTTGAGGGAGGGGGGATGTTGGGCCACACCTGGCAGTGCTCAGGGGTTACTCCTTGCTCTGCACTCAGATATCATTTCTGGCAAGCTCAGGGGACCATATGGGTTGCTGGAGATTGAGCCCAGGTCCATCACCAGTCAACAGTATACAAGGCAAATGCTCTATTGCTATGCTATCACTCTGGCCCCCCACTATGCTTATTTTAGAGAATCAATCCTGGAGCCATAAATCCCCACTGGAATTCCACTTTTAACACTAAATATCTGTGTTCAGAGACTAGGTAATTACTATGTATACATATCAGTTTATTATTTATAACAAGGAATTAATAATTGCTCTTCATGCTAAGATATATTCAGAAAATAAGTAAGATATAGTTGTCATGAAACACCCACCTCTGTGGATATTATTGTTAGTAACTTTTGCCTGTTTTTCCTCTTTTTATTTATTTAAAATTCTACCAATAAAAAAAAAAACTGCCAAGAAAGAACCACTTCTGATTTCCCATCTTTTTTTTCATATGCAGCATCCTTATCTCTTCAGCCAGTTTTATCTCATCAAGAACTCATTTTAAAGTATTTTGCAAATTTAGTGCCAGTTGCATTCTCTTGAGGAAAACCCCCATCTAAAACATTCTCAGCCATTAAACTAACTCCATCATATTCTGAAATATGAGATTAGCTAAACTATAAGGAAACCATCTCAGACTATCCTCCAAACAGCATTCATGTGGCAGACATCAAATGCCTGTAAATGCGATCCTCAAGAGTCATATGTGTAAATAAAATATTTCCTTTGGCACATCACCACACATGACAGAATCTCAGCTCAGGAATCCCAGTACAATCAACACATGTTTATTGACATCTAATGGGCCCATCTACACTGGACCCTAAGAATAAAATGGTGAACACAGAAGCAGGATTCCTTCTCAGGTTAAAAGAAAATGTTGCTCATAAATTCCAAAATGTATCGGTGAAATAATTACATGGAGGAAGTTCTGTAAAAACAAGTTTTACCTAATTTTCCAGTAGATCTTTGCAAGAGATTACAAGTTAAAGAAATGGTGAATTATAACGGTTAAGTACTCAGGGCTGGAGCAATAACACAGTGGTAGGGCATTTGCCTTGCATGTGGCCAACCCAGGACAGAAGGTGGTTGGAATCCCTGCATCCCATATAGTCCACGGAGCCTACCAAGGGTGATTTCTGAGTGCAGAGCCAGAGTAACCCTGTGTGCCGCTAAATTGCCCCCCCCCCAAAAAAAAAGAAACTAACAAACAAAAAAGAACTCAAACTCTGAAGCCCAACTGTGGTACTTTACCTTACAAACAACATAATCTAAAATCCCTGGGTCTTGCATGCGCAGAATTAACAAGAAATCACACCTCATAATAGCACCAGTACCCACATCATGAGGTTCTGAAGAGAATGAAATTTGCATTTGCTCAGATTCCGGCTAAACACTGCTATTCAGTTAATAATGCTGTCATCCTTATTTGCAAAGGAATTTGATTTTACAACTTTGCATCTTACAGATCTTGATCCTTCAACCACCAGAACATCTTTCAACAGCTTGCAGACACATCCACTTTCCCAAAATATGCTACCTTCTGAAAACCTGATAAATTCTTAAATCTTCTGCACTAAGAGCACTCCAATTAGAACTTCCCTGTCACACAGGCTTTAGCAGCATTCATAGCCACTTCATCAGCAGTTGATGATAATGACGTTCCACCTATGAAGATAACAGTCTCAATGCAATACCATCTGTTAGATTCTTCCATTACTGGGAATGAAGACTTCGAACACATCAAATTTGATCTTATGCATTCTCCTCAGTTTTCATAGACTTAAGATTTTCTTCAAGTTATTAAAAATCTACACACATTCCTTTTCTATTTCATTAATTTATACATACTGATGGTGCTATATCAACTCACTTGGTCCAAGCACTTCCCTTAGAGTTATAATCACACAGTGTAGGTTTGTAACCTTGTTGCCTGCTATGTCAAATGTCTGGATGCACTGGAGAGTGTTCCTTAAGTTCTATAAAATAAGTTTTCATACTAAAATGGAGCAATTCTAACTACTTCACAAAGTTAGAAAGAAGACCATATGAAACATTTTTTTCTTAACTCTAGCACAATGTAGAGCTATTTTTCAATACCAAGTAAACTAATCTACTCTATTTTGCTCGTGGTACTTTTGAATTATTTTAAAAATCAGCAAAATTCATTAGAGGAAAAGAAGTATCCCCATGCTGATACTTTAGTGAAAGAACACAACTGCTGTTTGAAAAGTGCTAATTTCCATAATGACTGACACTTACAGGGGTGAACATCTTAAAACAAATATCTTCGTTAAACCAGGAAACTGAATAGCTTTCCAAAGCAAACAAAATAAGTCTAAAAAATTCGGTAAATACCATATGTGCAAGGACTTCAAACCACATTGGCCTGTACTATAACCATCTCTTTGAGAATTCAGCTGGGAAGAGGGTGGCACTGTTGCAAAAAGACTTCAGTCATCTAAGTTCATGCTTTTCTGCAGGAAGCCAGTGTCCCATCTTTACTATCACACAGGTCCCTGAGCACTTCTGGAAGCAATACTTGAGCATAGTGTAGGGAACAGTTCCTGAGTAGCACTGGGTGTGCCCACAAAACAAGACAAATCTAAATTAATATGTCCTTTCCACATTAAACCCAATCTCTAATTGTTTCTTTTGCTCTTTTCCCCTGGTGCTTCCAAGAAATTGTGACTACATAAGCACATGTATTGACCTAGAAACTACATTATCTGAATCATAACTATTCACCATCATTAAGTTATCACTGGGTTAGGGGCCCGGGAGATAGCATGTAGGTAAGCGTTTGCCTTTCATGCAAAAGGTCATCGGTTCGAATCCCGGGTGCCCCATATGGTCCCCCGTGTCTGCCAGGAGCAATTTCTGAGCATGGAGCCAGGAGTAACCCCTGAGCACTACCGGGTGTGACCCCAAAACCACAAAAAAATAAAAAGAAAGTTATCACTGAGTTAATCATCAAACAATGGCTAAGACAATAAAAACTCTTTTTTTTTTCCTTATAAATATTTGTGGGATAGGTATCAGGTAGCACCTGAGCTGATCAGGAGATACGGCTGGTTATGTACTCAGAGATCATTCCTGGCAGTGCTCGAGGATATATGTCATTCCAGGAATTAACCTGGGTCGGTCAGTAGAAGAACCATACCTGCTTTACTATCTTTCTAAAAGAAAAAAAAAATGTTTACACGAAGAAAAACTTCACAAAGATTCTGGTCACTGAGAGGACTCAGAAAATGGCATGGCAGGGAAAAACTTTGAGATAAAATGCAGATGGCATGGAGGATGAGAAAAGTTACTGTGTAATAATAAATTTTGCAAATGGTAAATAGAAACCTAAAACCAACAGTTTCTCTCTCTAAAAACACTGGATTTTCAAGTCAGTATAATGATATTAAATGGTCTGTGTAAATAAATACACATTGCTAATTATAATAAAGAGCTCTTTATGTACTTATGTAAAGAGTTGAAACAGTATGTGTAATATATGTCTCATTTTCTCTTCCACATATATACAATGTCTTCTGTCATAGACTCAAAGGCTGAAACAAAACTCAAGTTGCGTTTACATTTAAAATGCCAGTTTTTAATACCACAGACCCTCTCAATTCAAGAGTCTGAGAAGGAGACTTGATTTCAACCCTCTGCACATTTAGAACAAAAAGAGAAGGAACACAGTATCACAGCTATTTTAAGGAATGCCTATAATTTTATTGTAGCTAAAGCATCCAGATGTCTTTGCTCAAAGACTCCAGAACTACTGAGTTTTGATCTGAAAAGAAACAATTGACAAAACCACTCTTTAAGATGGCAAAAAAATAAATAAAACAAAACAAAAAAACCCACAGCTATCGCCATCACTTGTGTGGGGAAATGTACTTCAATAGGCTAAAACAGGTATTCACAGAAAACAGAGATAAAGAGAACCCATGAACAGCAATGACAATATCCTTTGCTAAATCGTTCCTACAGTTACATTTGGCAATCCAGTTAACTTTAAATATCAAGCTATGGATTATTTCCTATTCAATAAGTACCTTAAGGATAATAATTAAGTTTCAAATCTGACCTTCAGATTGCAAAATGAATCATACTCAGCGACTAAAAAGAATGCAACAGCTGTCCTCATGTACCCTGCAGAACAGCTTAAGTGGGAAAAACTTAAAATATCTTTCTCCAAAATGTATGAGAATAGTTACGTGCTAAATCTCATGCTTGCCGGCACTTCAACAGAACACTTACTAAATGTGTTTCATAAAGAATCCTCTCCATTTTTGGTTTCTCTGACATTGATTATTATTTGCAGGTATGGCTGTTTTAGAGTCTCTGTTTAATTAAATCTAGATTATGAATTTGGGTCTGCTGTGGAAGTGACAAGGGAAATAAGCTAAATATTAAAATAATAAGAAAATACACACCAAATCACATTAGCGTTTATTACAGAAATAGTTTAGCAAGGCATGACTGATTTCTGCGACAAAATTGGATGCTATTCCCCCTTACGAGCATTCACTTACTGCTATATTCCATTTTAAGACAATATTAATTAACTTTAGGTAGCTATAAAGACTAAAACAGCTAACAATTCAAACTTAAAAACCATAAGCAATAATAGTCCTTTTAACAAACAGACTAAAAATACTAGTTGAACAGAGAACTATTAAAATGGCTATCTTCATTTAATGGAGAAAATTCATATTCCATTGTTGTGTTAACTTTCCTAATCAAGTTAAATATAATAGAGACACGCCAAAATAAAAAAGGATCCAACTTAAAGGGGTTCCACTAGCTGAATCTTAGGTAATTAATTTAAACACCGGAATGACAGAGATAGACTTTAAAACTACTGAATGAAACAAGAACTAGGAGTGTAAATGATAAATATCAATAAGTAACTAAAAAATTTAAAGGGGTAGAATAAAAATTTTTTTTCTCCAGTCAAATATCAACTATAGTAGAATAATAATATAAAGAAATAAGAGTTTGCAACTTTTAGCAACACCCAAAATAATAAATATCGGGGCCCGGAAGATAGCATGGAGGTAAGGCGTTTGCCTTTCATGCAAAAGGTCATCGGTTCGAATCCCGGTGCCCCATATGGTCCCCCGTGCCTGCCAGGAGCAGTTTCTGAGCATGGAGCCAGGAGTAACCCCTGAGCACTGCCGGGTGTGACCCAAAAACCAAAAATCCAAAAAAATAATAATAATAATAATAAATATCAAGAATGATCAACAACTTTAATCTGGCACATCCAGTAGGTCATCTGCCTTGCACATGGCTGAACTGGATTCATCCAGTTCATCCCATATCAAGTCCATGCCTGCCAGGAGTGCTTCTGTGCACAGAAATAGGAGTACCCATCAGTGCTGTGAGGTGTGCTCCCCAAAAATGAATGATCGATAACTTTTAAAACCTAATGTACAAATAGCATTATTTACAAGGATGCAAAATGTCATGTGACAAATCACTTAAAATAATAAGTTAGGAAAACAGTAGGTTTATGGTTGAAAAATATAATGGACACCAGATTTAATCTTAAGTTTTGAAAGTCAATGTAGCCTCAAGTACAATATCTTTTAATAAAATGCCCTGAGAAAAGCAAATGCAACCTGTGATTATTGCAGCCAAGAATGAATGATCTAAATTGAATTGCTTCATAAGGAGATATCCAGGAAATCTAATTTGAGGATGTTCTGCAAAATAACTGGCCTATCCTCCTCAAAATGTCAATTTGATCAACTACAAAAACAGATGAGGGACTATTCCAAATTAAAAGAGAGTAGAAGGACAAGAGAAGAAAATGCAAAGTGTGACCCTGGACTAGAAGGTAGAAATTATATGATAAAAATTATGGAGACAAATTGTGGGATTTTGGCATGAATATTTATACAATAGTATCATAAGAACATTGGATTTCCTGATTTAGGTAATTTACTATTTTTATGTAAAAAATTAGTTTGATTTCCTAGGAAAAGTGAAATATTTGTGAGTAATGTTAGAAACTTTTTTAAAAAAAGAGATTAAAAAATTGACAAAAATGGGGGCCAGAGAGATAGCATGGAGGTAGAGCATTTGCCTTGCATGCAGAAAGACTGTAATTCAAATCCCGGCATCCCATATGGTCCCCCAAGCCTGTCAGGAGCGATTTCTGAGCAGAGAGCTAGGAGTAACCTCTGAGCACAGCCTGGTGTGACCCCAAAACAAAACAAAACAAAAAAATTGACAAAGAGAGAGCACAGCTGTAGAGCATTTGCCTTGCAAGCAGCTGATTCAGGACTAAAGGTGGTTTGAATCCCAGCATCCCATATGGTCCCCCAAACCTGCCAGGAGCAATTTCTGTAGTCAGAAGTATTATCCATTTC
>PVKC010047420.1:0-11066 GCA_004027635.1 Crocidura indochinensis | reverse complement strand
CTAATGTTATAAATCAGCAGACTATATAGGAGAAAGTGTTATTTGCTTTAAGGACAAAGATGAATAAGGCAAAGCTATAAAACTGTAAATTTGGAAAATACTAAGAAGTCTGGTGTGTGAGCTAAGCCAGGATTTCAGAGGGTTTCTAAAAACTTTGTTGTAAATCTAGATCTATCTTACAACAAAGCAGCAGTGTGGACATCTGTGTATTTCTAACGGTATTTGCAATTTCCATTGCTGCTGGGATTTTTCTTTCTTAGGTAGCTGCTTCGGCTTTCAGATACTATCAAATCCTAGAAATGGAAATCATATTGCAAAGCATATAATTTGCTTACAATTCAAACGTGGATAAAATCCAAGTCTCAGTCTCCCCAGCATGCTTCCCTTCTCCATAATCTGACTGCTTCTCGCATCTATCTAATGACTTCAGAGTTCCAAAAGCCTAATCTATGGCATGGTTGGGGAAAGGATAGAATAAATTCGTATCATTGGAATGTCTTTGATTCTCTCCTTTTAAAAGTAATATTGAACTTGACATATGATATAGAATGTAGCTGTTTATGTATCTTGTTTCCTTTAATTTCCCAAATCCAAAGGAACCAAATATCTCAACAGTACTAATTGTGTCTACATCTTATTACATGAACAAAAGGAAAATAGAAAGATGAGCCCTCAAAGATATATATATATCTAAAAGCACAATTTCTATGGAGACCCCATATACAACCAACTTGTAATGATTAAAAAGCATTGATTGGTTAGCAGGGAGGACAGTTGACTCTGAGCCAACCTTGGTTCTGACTCCAGCATCCTACATGGCTGCCTGAGCAAAACTAGGAGCAACAAATTCTTGAGTGAAGAGCCAGAAGTAACCCCTGAGCACTGATGGATGTGTCCTCTTTGTAATTCCCTCCAAAACAAAAATGTAAAATAAATAGCATTAATCATTAGCTACTAAGTATCAGGCTGTTAAGAAATGAAAAAGATCTAATATCACATATATACATACCAATATAGTTCATATTCATGATACATTTTATAGAAGCATATGTATATATAATTGTTCAGAAAGTTTTCCTTTTTTGTTCATGCCTTTCAAGTACCTGGGTGAGGCATGCACACATTCTGAAAGACATTATTTTATTTAATGTCTACTGTGTTAAATATTAATATCATCTAAAATATCTTTACAGAAACATTTCAAACAAGGTATTATTCCTTGCCGAAATGACAAAATTTACCATGGGATATCCACCTATTCTCACCTCCACATAGAAACAAATAGTAGTTGTTCTCTATTTCATGATCCTGTATATACCAGATAATTAGGTAATACTATTTTCCCTATATGTGATGTAAAATTGCTGAATTTCTGAATTTTGTTTACACTTCGTTTTGAAACAATTTTATGTCAAATATTGTAATGTGAGTGGCCATATTTATAGGACAGTAGGTAGGGCATTTTTCTTGTGTGCTGCCTACCTGGATTCCATTCTCAGCTTCCCATGTGGTTCTCTTTGCACTGCCAGGAGTGATTCCTGAGTGTAGAGCCAGTAGTAACCCCTGAGCACTGCTAGGTATAAACCCAAAACAAAACAAAATGGACAACAGTATAATGTGAAGTTAACAATACAAAGGCTATTATTTAACCTAGGTTTCAGGAGCCTAGCGCAAGTCATATGGTAAGTTGATGAAGCGTTTAGTATCTACTAATACAAAACAAAAATTGTTCAGTTGAAAGAGATGTTTTGTAGCAGATAATAGGATGTTTGTTCTATATTTCTAAGAATGCACTGCATCTCACTGCTAAGAAGCCCCAAAATATCTGTATCTATGTCCTGACCCTTTGAACACCATTGATATTGCTTGGTTTTATTTACCTTACACAGTAACCTGTGCTTCTGTTTCAGAAACTACCCAAAACTACTTTCTAAATGGGTTAGAGATGTACACACAAATCAGAAATTCGTGAACTTCAAAATACACAGAGTCCATTTAGACAGATTTAACATATGGGCCAGAGTAATAGCACAGGAGTAAGGCATTTGCACGTGGCCAACATAGGACAGACCATGGTTCGAACCCCAGTATCCCATATAGCACCCCGAGAATGTCAGGAGTGACTTCTGAGTGCAGAGCCAGGAGTAACCCCTAAGCACTTCCGGGTTGTGGCCCAAAAACCACAAAAAAGAGAGAGATTTAATATTTACTATTTGCAACATAGGGGAAAAATGGCTCTGATTGTTTGACTAGTTGACTAAAATATAAACCAAAGGTTGGTCCATATTAAATTAAGTAAGATGACAGTTTACTCAGATATACTATAGAGGAAGGGATTTAAAGATTGGAAAAAGGTAGAAAATTGGAATGTGTTTGTAATATAATATCTGCATACCTTGGGGGCAGAGAGATAGCATGGAGGTAGGAGTTTGTCTTGCATGCAGAAGGCTCATGGTTCAAATGCCGGCTGGCATCCCATATGGTCCCCAGAGCCTGCCAGGAGTGATTTCTGAACTTAGAGCCAAGAGTAACCCCTGAGTACTGCCGGGTGTGACCCAAAGACTAACAAAAACAAACAGACAAAAAACAAACAAAAATTTAAAAAACCAAAAAACTGCACACCTAATATAGGATATTTTTAAGGACATACTTCATGAACTGAATGGCATACATTTTTGAAAGACCTCGCAGTACCCCAAGGAGTCCTACTCTTCTTTTCTTTTCTTTTCTAGTCTTTTCTTTCAGGTCCAGAAAACACAAAGATAATAATGGCTACCTATTTGAAAAACCAGAACACAACATGGTTCACAGTATCCTAGGGTGTCATGGTTCTATGATGTGGTTTCTATAAGGAATAGCTAAGACATAGCAGTTAACAGAACAATTGGCCTTGCAGTAACCCAAAGCATTGACTTGGAGTTAATGAGAGGATATGGATCTATCTCAAAGAGATCATCTAAATCATAGCGACAAACTTGCTATGTTCTTATGTGATCAGTATAAGTAGAAAAAAATCTAGGGCGAGTGAACAAAGGGAGGTTGAATTGTGGCCCCTTAATCAATTTCAATCACTAAAAATATTATGATAATCAAGTAGTTGCAATAATTCATTGTCTATATTTACAATTTTCCCACCAAAATACTCTTATAAAGCAGTCAGTTGAGTATTTTGTACTGATCATATAATAAGTTTAATATAATCTGCCTTTAAAAATTAATCATTCTCATGGGGCCCGGGAGATAGCATGGAGGTAAAGTATTTGCCTTTCATGCAAAAGGTCATTGGTTCGAATTCCGGTGCCTCATTTGGTCCCCTGTGCCTGCCAGGAGCAATTTCTGAGCATGGAGCAAGGAGTAACCCCTGAGCACTGCCGGGTGTGACCCAAAAAAACCAAAAAAAAAAAAAAATCATTCTCTTACTAATAAACCAGTAAATGTTTCTCATTGGAAGAATATTTTCTTTTTTTTTTCTTTTTATTTTTTTTTGTCACACCCTGCAGCACTTAGGGGTTAGTTCTGGCCCTACTCTCAGAAATAGCTCCTGGCAGGTTCAAGGGACCATATGAAATGCCAGAATTTGAACCACAGTCCTTCTACATGCAAGGCAAATGGCTTACCTTCATGCAATCTCTCCGGCCCCAGTAGAATATTTTCTGCCTTGCATATGTCATGCTAGAATTATTCGTGAGTCCTGACTTTGTTGTAATATCACAAAATATGTTCTCTGTGCCTTAGAGAGTCTTACTCCAGTATCTTTCTTTCAGGATTTGTGAAGTTCTTTTCCCTATGTTCATACCATCATCATCTTAGGCTATAAGATTATGCATAAAAATAATTGGAGTATACATTTCAGGAAATATTTTGCACTCCCTGCAGTAGATTTGTTTGACTGGCAAAGTCGTAATTACAGAAAAGATTCTAAAAACTAGAATGCAAATATTTGACATCTTCCACGCTCAAGGTATATCAGTTGTCTGGGCTCACTGCTACAGAAGAGGTCAAGATCACAGTGCACGGGGTCAGAGAGATAGCATGGAGGTAGGGTGTCTGCTTTGCAAATGGTGGTTCAAATCCCGGCATCCCTTATGTTCCCCTGAGCCTGCTGAGAAGGATTTCTGAGTGTAGAGTAACCCCTGAATACTGCCGGGTGTGATCCCCCGCCCAACAACAACAATAACAACAACAACAACAAAAAGATCACAATGCACTTTGCCTGGAAAAGGATTTTTAGTACCATAATAAAATATGAAAATATTATAAATGGCAGGATATTGTAATGGTTTATCTCATTTTTAATTTATGAAGGATAGCTACTAAGTAGACCAAACAGTCTTTCCCAACTGTAATAACTAGAAAAATAATCCTTGAAGTTAAACTGAGCATTGGGTGCCATCTACAACAGACTCAAATAATACAGCCAAGTGGAGATGCTTTTATATCATTTTTGTTGATGAATTGTCATTGGATTGAATTGGATCATGATTGGAATGTATTATTCTAGTATAGATCAAGGTATATATAGATCAAGGTATATATAGCTCATATAAGCTATTTTATTCTTCTAGGAAGCATTTCCTTTGACAATTGAAATGACTTTTTTCATTTCTTTCTCATTAACATTTTTTGAATCTCCAAAGGCACTGATGTGTTATATGACTTACTGTTTGGGAAATTAGAAGAGGGAAAGAGAAGAAAAGGGACAGTATGAGTATTTCTATATTTTACCCCCAATTTTTATATGGGAATAATATGGACAGTGAAATTAGCAAGCACTAAGTATGGTAATTAGGAACTTAATTTGAAGTTTTTCTGTCAGTTGGTCTTTGTTTTTGTCCCCATTTAAACATTTAATGTGTGTCTAGGCCAATTCCTTAGCAGGATCAATGTTTTATTTTTTATTCTTTTGTATGTAAGCGACCCAGATTTCCTTTGAACATATGAGCACATTTAATGAGCTATTCTGTGTATATTTCTTAGCATAGAACCTGCTAAGTCGGAAACCCTTGTGAGAATTATTTATATAATTTGAATCTCAGTGCTAGATTTTTTTCTAGCTGTATGGCCTCACACAATTCATATACCCATTACCTCCTCCTTGAAATGAAAGTGTTGATACCCACCTGAAGAACTATTCAGAAACAAAATTGGCACAAAGTGCTAAAAATTTGATATTTAGTCATTGTTTAATATGACATTTACTGATTTGCTCTCTTCTTCACTGACACTCAGAACCAATAATATAGAAGCAATAGAAATAATTATTTGAATTTTCACTTCTTATGTCTCCTAAGTATTGATAATACCCTCTAATATATATTTGTAATAAAATGATTTAATTAATCAATAAAATACATTCAAAATACTGTCATATTTTAATTTTATTACGGTTTGGTTTAAAATATTTTGAAATACCTGTTTTTTTTGTTTTTGGTTTGTGGGTCACACCCGGCAGTGCTCAGGGGTTACTCCTGGCTCCATGCTCAGAAATTGCTCCTGGCAGGCACGGGGGACCATATGGGGCACCAGGATTCGAACCGATGACAATACCTGTTTTTTTAACTAAGAATAATAGTTTAAATTATATTGTTTCTCATTTGTTCTTCATGAAAAAAATCAATTACCTTCTCTAATATTATATTTCTGGAAGAAAAAAATAAACTAAAATATGATCCAAAGAATTGACTGCAGTTGTGTTACATTTTTGGTGCTGAGTGAACTTTCTACCTCTAAAATGTGAATTCTTTAGTCAACCTTGGAGAATGTCAAAGAGATTGTCAGTGCTGTGCCTCATTGTCTGCTCCTCAGCAGGAAAAATGTGGACCCCCCACAGCAGGGGGTCTAAGCACAAAGTACAACATAAAGGTTTTATTTTGCAGTGCTGTCCTGGAATTTACTGCTTTCAAATAAGAAAAATATCGAATTCTTGTGGATAAATTACTTCTGTCAAGATTTTCAAGGAATTATTTTAGGACAGTATTACTTTTTTCATTCCTTGGCAGTGACTCTGTCAAGGACTTTGAATTCAAATCCAAATTTATATCAGATTATTTTAAAACCCAATTAACCAACAGTACAATGTGTTAAAAGAAGCACATTCCAGTGATTGATTTCCTTTCTCTGTTCTGCAGAAGTCAGGGCTGTCTGTGTGGATGGGAAACAATGGATTGATTTAATGTATCAGGGCACCTAACACTAAACTTTAATAAGAATGTGGAGAAATGCCATTAGAAAGGATGCTGCCATTTATTTGCTCATTTCCCCAAAGTAGAAAATCTATTATAGTGATTTGAATAAGTTTCAATGAAGTATGGGAAGGCTCTGGATTTTATGACCTCTTTGTTGGGTCAAGGTACCAATTTACTAGAATAATCTCTTTTAAAATAACTTTATGGAGGTGTTATATTGTTTTGACAAAGTAAGATGGAAATTTAGATTATTAATCTTCCCAGTTTCAACTCTCTTTTTAGAGGTTCAGAGAAGCTAAATAAAAGTGAATATATATAAATACACACATATGCACACAGAATCTTGGTTATTATGTATTTTGGTAGATATTGTGATATTTTGCTTTAAATATTTATATATTTCTATTCTTATTAACTTCCTTCCAAGTGGTACTTACATTGCATTATAAAAACGTGAATTATTTCAGAAGTAATATGACATACTGGTAACAACACTTAACTTAGAATTGTCGACCAAATTTTTACATTTTTGTCAATTTGAATAAGTAATTTTTACATCTGAGACCCTGTAACTTTTTCTAACAAATATAGTACAAATGTATGATGTCAACTTAAATTTTGAAGTTATTCATTTCTATTTTTCATTATTTTCCTTTGAATGTATAAATCAATATCACTTAAAGTTTCAAATTAACTTACCTAGTGTGAACTAACTTTGCAGATAACTTTTAATTTCTATAGCAATTATGCATCATAGCTGTTGATATAGATTTATACCTTTCCCTGGGTACATACAATATGAATGTAAAAATAGAGTATGTACAATCTAGTGTTTTCTGGTAAATATTTATTGGAATCAGATAAATATAAGGCATATGCTACTCCATATACAGGAAATGCTAAGTGAAATAGACATAAATTGATTTCTAGAGAGATTGCAACCTTCACTAGTGACATTTGTGATGAAGACAAATGACTGAAAAAAAAACATAAATAGATGGTTTATTTATTTATTTCTCACTGTTAGAGAGGTTGCAAATCTAAGATCAAGACACCTGTGAATTTTCTGTCTTAAAAGAATCTACTTCTTAGCTCATAGACAATGATCTTCTCCCTTCGTCTCTTCAGTAACAAGAAAGGAGAGATGTGTTTTGGGAGGGCTTTGTCAGGGAACCAAATCCAATCACAAGGTCTCTATTCCAATGACGTTAAACAATCCCAATATTCATCAAATCTTATTATTAGGCCAATTCATTTTAATAGGTGACTATTTGGAAAACTCCCACATTCAACCTATAGCACATTGGTTTTGGGAAACCACTAAGATTAAATTTGCATATATTTAATAGAAAATATCCATAGCTTCTATAAGCTAGACATATTGAATTAAATTGGAGGCTCTGTGAATATAGAATTTAAAATCTGTTTGTTAAAGAGGGACAGATAGTGGCATTACTGGAGAGATTTTAAGATGACTCAAGAAAATATATACTTTCATTGTAAAACTGAAATGAAACTATTCCTTCCTTTGTTTCCAATCACTTTAATGAATGCACCATAAAGTATGTGATCACAGAGCAGATGAAGTGTAAACTCATATATGAGAATTCAATTGTTTTTTGTTTTGTCAGATATTAAAGGAGGTTGTAAAAATGTTAAACACTAGTATTCTTCTCATTACATTTTTGGTTTTTAAACATAAATAGACATATAAATTACTGTCTCTGTTTAAATACTAATATGGTACATAGCAACAGAAAAGTCTATATGAACAAAAATTTTGAATGAGTATCAGTGACTCCTGTAACTAAATTGTCTGAGGAAAACCTTAGATTGTGCCTTTGTTAAATTAAGATGATTTGGGTAGTAAATAGAACCTGTTTTTCATATTAATATTTTCTTATAAAGAGAGGTGTCTTTTTTTCCTTAATTGTTTAGGTGTTGAGGATAGCAGAAAAAAAATTCTTTACATATGGCATCCTAGCCACTCAAACTAATTATGTGGCTGTGTCATTGATAGTACTTGACATTCAAGTTTGTCCTAAGAGGATGACTTCCACAGTCATCTGGTCAAAGAAATGAAAACAGAGGAGCAGAGAAGGGGATTTTACTATAATGTGTAAACTGTTATATAGATTCCATGAAACTCAATTGCAAAATAAAATCAAATTTATAATGATTGCAAAGAAGTATTGCAACTCTGCGTCTGGGAAGAAATAAACATTAACTTTAGTTTTATGTTTCTGTCTAATGTGAATGATAGTCTAGTTTGCCATCTACTAACTAGGTAAACAGATTATGCTAGATTATTTCTAAATGTTGGTTTCCTCATTCATAAATAGGTATGATGCTCTTAAAGCATTAGAGGATTTAGGAAAGAGCTATGGATCTTAAAGTAAATCGATTTTTATTCCAAAAATGTAATTCCAAAAATGTTTTAACCAAGATACTAGAAGAATTTCATATATAGAAAGAGATGTAAAACCTGTAATTACAATAAAACTATATAAAATAATGTGCATTGTAAGTGATTAGTATTATAAGAACTGGGAAAAATTTTAGTTGGAAGATGTTGGCTCTTATGACATTCTTCAGTAGTGAGTTCTATAATTATGTGCCCCAAATCTCTTATTTTTCTTTGTTCCGTGATTCTGTTTTCTTGTAATGACTTTCTTTCTTAAGTCTAAGTGTCCTTCATCTAATTGAGAATTTTCTTATCTATTCCCTTAATTAGATTTAACTCCAATTGGCACCATAAGAACAGGATTCCAGTGGCTGGAGAGGTAGCACAGATAATACACTTGCCTTGCGGATGGCTGACCCATGTTCAATTGCCTCCCATATGAATCCCTTACACTACCAGGATTGTTCTCTGGATTTAGAGCCAAGAGTAACCACTGAGCACTTCTGGTTGTGGGCCCCAAACATATAAGTAAAAGAACAAAGCAAGCAAAAAAAAATTATTAGAATTCTAATCTTATTCTACTTACTATCTTCAATCTATTTTGATTACTGCTTCATTGTAGCTCTTTTGGTAGGTATTAATTGATTGTATCATACAGTTTCCAAAATTAATTTTATGCAAGATTAAGATAAAGTCCCTTATAAAGGGGTGATTTAAGAATTTGTGATCAGGGACCCGGAGAGATAGCACAGCGGTGTTTGCCTTGCAAGCAACTGACCCAGGACCTAAGGTGGTTGGTTCGAATCCGGGTGTCCCCATATGGTCCCCAGTGCCTTCCAGGAGCTATTTCTGAGAAGATATCCAGGAGTAACCCCTGAGTACTGCTGGGTGTGGCCCAAAAACCAAAAAAAAAAAAAAAAAGCAACAACAACAACAAAAGAATCTGTGATTAAAGAGCACTTGTGAGGTTTAAAGAATAAGTAGAAATAGGAAATAGAAGTAGAAATATGCAGTAGAGGGGGATAAAAAGTAGATATAGGATAAAAATAACGTGGAACACTAATAAATGTGAATTTTATGTGCCTGGATAGTAATTATTATGAAAATTTATATTCCTGAGCAACAAGATGAGAACAAATTAAAAAAGGAATAACAGGGTTATATTTTTAAATCACTAGAGATTGAGGGAATTTCTGGTTATAAGAAACAACAGGTATTCTATAGACTGTGCTATCTCTCTGACCATAAAGTTCAACCCATAATCAAGAACAATGGTTTCTGGACTATATAAGCTAAAGCAGTAGTCATAAAATGGAGAAATAATACCATTACATTACATGGGATAAAAATCATAGAAGGAGGCTGGAAAGATTGTACAGTATGTAGGGCAGTAAGTTTGATCATCAGTAACCCATGTGGTTCTCCAAAACTGCCAGGAGAACTTCATGGGTGCAGAGCCAGGAATAACCCCTGAGCATTGCTGTCTATGACTCAAACATTTTTTAAAAAAATCCATATAATTTATGATGACTTTTTGAATAATATTAATATGGTCATGGTGATATTGGAGAATTGATAAACTCAAAGCATATTTAGAGAAAAACATAATTTTCTTACACTAAAGCACAATAATTCTTATAGAAGAACGTCCAGATGTATATATTTTGTCAGATAGAACTCAGCACAGAAATACCCATTCTTCCAATTCACTTTCAGTATCCAATTATTTCCAAATTAAAAGTTGTCTTTTTTTTTTATAGTTTCTCATAGTGTCAACACTCACATTTAGTTTTAAATGTCTCATCAAAGGACACGTTAGCATTTTCTGCTCATTAAGGAATGATGGCAAAGCCCAGAGTGTTCCTGATGCATTTAGGTTAAGACACTAGCAGTGAATTGGACTCTAATAGGACATCAAATCAGGGTATTTCACATGTAAAGGCCTCATGTTGATAGCCTGCTTGTTGCTTTGAGAGCTCTATTATTAATTCATTAAGGAGCCATGAAAATAGGTTCAATGCCCATCACCTCATAACTGTCTTGTACATATTTTATTAATGCAACAAAGTCAATTTTAGCTGATAAAGTTGATCATTGTTTTATTATTCTTTTGGGTTAAATGCTTAAATTCAAAACTTTCATTATGGTAATCATTGACACATTTTTTTGTTTAAAAATAAATTATTTTCCTTTAGATTTCTTTTGTGTATTACTCTAGGAACCAACAATCCTGATTAATTTCTCTAAAATGACACATTTCTTGCTTTATTTAATTTTGTTTTTTACCTCTGACCCATTTAATAGTTGGGGAGGAAAGTTGAGAAAATAGAACTTGAAAATAGAACTAATGGAATTATAATAAATCAAGTTCAGTGATGACTTGGTTTAATTGAATTTGTCTTAAGTATATTCTTATGTGACTCATAATATGAATTAAGGTATGTTTATTTCTGTACTATTGTCTTAACATTTTTTAA
>PVKC010047419.1:0-11060 GCA_004027635.1 Crocidura indochinensis | reverse complement strand
ACCGATGACCTTTTGCATGAAAGGCAAACGCCTTACTTCCATGCTATCTCCCGGGCCCCGGTTATTCAATTTTTAATTTTTTGGGGGGCCACACCCGGTGATGCTCAGGGGTTACTCCTGGCTATTCGCTCAGAAGTCGCTCCTGGCAGGCACGGGGGACCATATGGGGAACTGGGGGATCGAACAGAGGTCCGTCCTAGGTTAGCTCAGGCACCTTATCTCCAGCGCCACCGCCCAGCCCCTTAAAATGTTTTAACTGGGCCCGGGGAGATAGCATGGAGGTAAGGCGTTTGCCTTTCATGCAAAAGGTCATCGGTTCGAATCCCGGTACCCCATATGGTCCCCGTGCCTGCCAGGAGCAATTTCTGAGCATGAAGCCAGCAGTGACCCCTGAGCACTGCCGGGTGTGACCCAAAAAAATAAATAAATAAATAAAAATAAAATGTTTTAAAAATAAATTACAAATAGTTTTTTTTCCAGCCCGACCCACCCCAAATTACAAATAGTTTTAAAACATTCATAACTAAGGAAAGGTCTTACAATACATATTATATGTGACCAAAAAAAATTCTCTAAGAGGTAAGTTAGCCAGAGCACCCTTGTTTTTAAGAGATTAATTCATAGAATTTTGATTTTTGAGAAAGCACATATGTTAAAAACTCATAAACTGGGGCCGGGCGGTGGCGCTGGAGGTAAGGTACCTGCGCTAACCTAGGACGGACCGCGGTTCGATCCCCTGGTTCCCCATATGGTCCCCCGTGCCTGCCAGGAGCAATTTCTGAGCATGGAGCCAGGAGTAACTCCTGAGCACTGCCGGGTATGACCCAAAAACCAAAAAAAAAAAAAAAACTCATAAACTGGGAGTTGGAGTTATAGTACAGAGGGTAGGCCTTGCACATGAATGACCCAGTTTTGATCCTTAACAACCCCAATAGCTATAAAAGCCACAAAAGAAATGATAAACAGAATAAAGAAACAATCCCACAGACTAGGAGAAAATATTTATCCATCATTCATATGAGAAAGGATTAATATACAAGATATATAAAGCACTGATAGAACTTACAAGAAAAAAATGGCCATCAAAAAAATGGCAAGAGATTAATAAAGCTTTCTCAAAAAGACATATAGATGGTCAAAAGAAATTTGAAAAAAATGCTCTGATCACTTATTATCAGGAAAATTCAAATCAAAACAGCAATGAAATATCATCTTATAGCAGTGATACCTGGAACATATCACAAAGATAAAAACAACCTGTGTTGGCATTGATGTGGGGGAATGTCAATTGGTTCAGCTTTGACCTCTTAAGTGACCAGAATTTCCACTTCTTGGCACCTATCCCAAGTGCCCAAAAACTCTATTTAGAAAAGGCAATGATAAAACCTTCTAGGTTTATTGTAATACTATTCATAATAGCCAAATCTGGAAACAACCCAAGTGCCCAAGAACAAATAAACTCTAGTTTTTTATATACACAATGGGATATGATTAGGCTGTAAGAAAACATTCCTGAGTTCTTCTAGAAGCTTTTTTCCATACATTCCTGAAACTCTGGGCCTGGAATTCTGCAACTCAATGAATTTCCAGGCTGAGGTGCTGAGATGGATCCTGTGCCTCATCCTATGTCTTAAAGGACCTCCATGCCGTTGGGTTGAATTAAGTTCCAGACAATATTTTTCTGCCAATATGCATGGCCCATATCTCTGCCTGCAACAGGAGCATGCATACATTCAAGAGTCACAGTCTCCTTAGCAAGTGTATGTGCATAGGGGTTGTGCACACCTGAGAGTTATTAAATAATACTTTGGGGATGAGCACTGAGCTAATTCATTAAGGAAATACAATTTGGATAAGATCCCCCCTTTCTTGCAAAGACTGGAGAATCTCATTGAGAGTGCATGCATGAACACAGCAGGGATTGAGGTGAGAGCCATTGACTGAGGTTGTAAGCAAGTATGTTGGAGCTTCCTTTTCACCTTGACCCAAGGGCTTTGTCTTGGAGTAAAGCCAGGACAGAGCCCTATGTCCTATACATTCATTAGAAATTCTCCCTTTGAAATTCTGCTTTTCTCAGAAAAACCCCTTCGCACTAGGCTCAGCTTTTTAACACTGTGGGTTTTTTTCCCTTTTTTCCCATCATCATCATGTGAAGACATCAGATGTGTATCGAGTTATTAGAGGATACATCCTTTCTATCTTCTCTCTTCTTCCTATTCCACTGACTCTCCTGAACATCCTTTACTATTTTGCCAGAAAGTTCAGGTTGGCTGGATGATAGATAACAGGGCAGGCTGAACACATAGACTGAAAGAGACTGGAAGCTGATTGGGGAGATGGGGTGTGGAGTCACACAGCTGCCTCTACATCCTAAACCCAGAATCTCAGAAATTTCTAACAAAGGACACAAATAATCCAAGCAAGGAGTTAGCATCCAATGTGTTGCCTAGAGAGATCTGAGATGCCTATTATCTGAATGGACTGAAGAGTCAAATTGTAAGGTCTACCTCCTTTTAAACTCATCAGTCAATAAATGTGGTGGGGCTTCTTTCTGGGTTCATTCACTCTCTGCCCCCACTAATAACTGTCCCCTCACAACTAAGCCTTTATAGTTTCAGCACATATGTTTTTATTTATTTATTTATTTATTTGATTGATTGGTTCTTTGGGTCACACCCAGGGGTGCAAGGGGTCACTCCTGGCTCTGCACTCAGAAATTGCCACTGGCAGGCTGGGGACAATATGGATTGCCTGCAATCAAACCGGGTCACTCCCGGGCTGGCCATATACAAAGCAAACGTCCCCACTGCTGTCTATCTCTCCAGTCCTCAGCACATAAGTTGCCTCAAGTCCTTTATTATTTTTCCAGCATTGAGTAAAGAACTGATCTTTGTATTCTCAGACGAATTTCTCTCCCATGAGTCCCAGAAAGTCATCCTTTGCCTGACCTACAAAACTATCTAGATAATATTGTCAGGTAGCTCCTTAATTCAATAGTAAAGCAGTAAGTTGCTTTGTTTTTCAAATACAAGTACTAAGCATTTATTCCTAATAACCCTCTAAAATAGGTACTATTGTTATCACCAACTTGTGAAAATAAAGACTTTTCCCACGGACCTCGTTGGCAGGCCAGAGCAGCAGGGGTGGAGTCCATGCTTTGCCTGTGCAAGGACCAGTCTTTGAACCCCATCAATACCCTCCTCTCAAAGTTCCATAAAGCTTGTATGAAGTATATTCTTAGCCAACTGAAGCCCAGAGAAGCCGAACAGTTTGCCCAAGGTCACACAGCAGATACAAAATTTCAACTCCTCCCTCAAAAAATCTTGCTTACTAACATTAACTAAGTGTTCCAAGTACCAAACCCCAACCTAGCCCACATTAAGTGTCTTCCTTGGAGGAGTTGATGGACAGAAAAGGTGGGTCAGAAAGAAGCACCAAATGAATTTCACAGTTGCCCACAAGTAGGCATGTCATTAGACATCCCTGTAGAGTATGGAAGGGGAAATCTTCTAGAAGCATATTTAGGAAAGATTAAAAGACTTGACCTTTGAGACCACCACAGGCAAAGAATGGTTAACTCTGTGGGGAGAGAGTAGGAGTGCTTTCTGGGACCCCTCCTTGATCCCCCTAAGTTTCACAGAGCAATAAAGGGTGCAGTTACTATCCTAATGCTTGAGAAGAACTAGAGAGAAGAGGGTTCAAAGTCCCACAGTCACTCACTGAAATCAGGTTGAACTCAGACTTTCAAAGTTGGGAGCCAGAGCAGTACCGTGGGTCGACCATGTTTTGAATGTGAAAGAACCTAAATTCTACCCTCATCTACAAGGAAGGAAAGCCCCAAGTTGAGCTAATTATGTGCCTTCTCTGCCCCTTATGTGCCCAGGTCAAGAGGCACAGCCCACAGGGAGGGGATTCCCAAAACGAGACTGAAACTCCCAGGGAAGTCCTTGCAAAGTACAGCCTAAGCAAGCAGAAATACAATTTCAGTCTCCACATTCCAGGCAGAGGGTGGAGTGAGGGGCAGGGACAAACTCTCACATCAAAATAACTTGCCCTGTAACATGATCTTTCTCCGAAGCAACCAATAAAATTCCAACTATCAGAGCAGAGAGATAGTAGAGTGAATAAGATGTTCTCCTCACATGCAACCAACCTAGATTTGATCCCCACCATCATTCCTTGAGCCTTGCCAGGAATGATCCCTGAGCACAGAACCAGGAGTAAGCTCACAGCAACACCAAATGTGACCCAAAAGCAAAAAAATAAAAAAATCGTTTTCATTATTGCTGTGTTGTGGGGAGGTGCCCTTGCTATAATACCAAAGATCCCAGTGACATATGTTAGGGACTCCCCTCAACACTAATTACTGAGCCCAACCTTAGCAAATAGGTCCTTGTCTTGAACCCATGACTTAGTCTGGGTGGGAGTAGAGTAGAGTGATTCCATAGTTCACTTGCTGACACAGAGACAAAAGCATCGTATAAAACCCTAGCTTCTCTTCAACACATGTTCAGAATCTCCTAGATACTCTATATGTACATATACAAGTGTAATGGGACAAAGAAAACTAAAGCTCCCCCTTTGCACTGCCTGTGTACTTCAGTGAACACAAGCAGGAGGCATGTAGTGGGGAGAACAGAGTAGAAGGATGGTAGAGGGGGACCTGATTCTGGGATGAGCATGGGGTGCTGTTGTCTATCAGCTTACTATTGGATGGAGGGTGCAGGAACAAAATCCACTTTATAAAATAGAAAAGAAAACTTGGCAAATTAGAGGACATGCTTTGCCTGCAGGAGGCCTGGGTCCATCCTCTATACTGCAGAGTCTCCTGAGCATGTCTGGGAGCAACCCTGAAAGCACAGAGCAGGAGTAGCCCCAGAACACTGCTGAGTGTGGTACAAATACAACCCCCCAAAATATTGCTTTATAATATTTGCCATTTCCCAGGATCTAAATTCTTCCACCATGACTGGTTTCCAGTTCCCAATATGGCCCACTGTGGACAAAGTTAGAAGATGCACACAACGGTGGCACCAAGCTCACAGGCAAGCCACTGTCAGGGAGTGAAGGAAGCAGAGGGATGGGTCCCTGACTGCAGCAGGAGTTGAAAGCAAGACCCTCAGGAAGAAGGAAGCCAATACAAACAACTTGCTAGGAGAGGGAGGAGGGCAGGGCAGAAGGCGGAAAGGGAAATGTTCAGCCCCGAAATCCTGAGCTCAGCATCAGGGCTCAACACGCAGACACTGCCTCTCTGGTCAAGTCAGGTTGAGCCAGTTGGGTTCCCTGTTGCTAGCAACTGCTCTCCAGCTGACAAATATTTATGAGATCTGTTACTAAGGACAACTGCCCAACACCCCAAAGGCTGAAAGGCCCATGGGGCAATTTCTAGGGCAAAGTTGCCTGGATTCCTCAAAGCCTGGGAAAGGTAGGTCAAAGTCCCTGTAGGAATTGTGGACTGGAAGAGGAGGTGAGGGGTATGTGAGCCCCACAGACACCCAGGGAGCTGAGCTGTGAATATGGGGCATGAGTCGAGACTGAATTTTCAGCCTTATCCCCAAGGACCTAACATCTAAGAGAAGAATCTTTATAAAACTCCAAGTTACAACCAGTCATGGGTTGTGAAATCAATTTCTTGGATCTCATCCAGTATATCACAGAGCAACCCCAATCAGGACAACATTGCCCCATAAGAGGATGAGCCACAAGTGTGCATGTGTGTATGTGTGTATGTGTGTAGGGGGGGTCTAACAGTGGGGTGGTTTCACACTGTAACATACACAAATCCAAGAAATAAAAACTAAATTAGTGTGGTGTTTGAAGTCTTTACTGGAGATGTACAGAAACTGTTCCAGAAGAGAGTGGTCCTGAAATCAGGCAGGAAAGAGGAAGCAGACTGGTGCTTCTTAAGACCTCATCTGAGAGCCGAACTCTTCTAACTGTAACTAATGCCTGAACTCACTCATGCCCGAACCCCAAAGCCCAGTCATGACCTCTGAGTGCTGAAAGAGAATCAGACAGGTGCTCCTGGAGGGGTCTGGAGAATGAGATAGGCTGTAGGGGATGGCAGCCAGTGGTATGCAGGGAGCAGTCAGGCAGGTAGTCCTCCCCTTGGCCTCAGGGTGCCCCAGTGAAAGAGTTCCATCAGGCATGGTGCATCCCATTGGCAAATGTGAAGTGTAGTTAAGATCACAGTGAAGTATAATCAATGGGCAGCATAACAACACAGAGACTCAAGAGGGCATCGTGGCCAACACCCTTGTCTCATCACCCTGAAAACTGAAGCCCAGAGTGGGAGAGTCACTGCCCAGAGTGCACAGAGAGAAGGAGACTAGAACCCACAATGCCAGATGCATTACAAGTCATGAGATCAGGAGAGTGATCCGTGGGTGAGACCTTCAAAGTGACTGTTTCATTTCCACAAAGTTCAATAATGCTACCAACCAGTCACAATATTTACCAGTGTAAGCAGAGTGCTGGGCACCTTGCCACTACCCTCCAGGAAAGAAAACAGACCCTATGACCCCCTTGACCTGCTTTGGCCACGTACTACTCCCAGGAAGTCCCCAGGCGGGACCTTCCTGCCTTTCCACAGGCCCTTCCTCCCAGTCCCAGAGCTCTGGCCTACTGACCAGGACACTCAGATACTCTCCTGACTCCTGACCCAGCCATCCATTGTCTCCAGGACACTGCCTGGAAGTCCAAGGGGCTTGTCGATTGGGAAGAGGACTGATTGGAGGAACAGGTTTGGGGAAGGGGGAAAACCAGGCAGAACTCACTCCCAGTCCAGCTTCTTCATCTTGTTTGTTAGTTGGTTTTTGTTATTTCAGCCACACCTAAGTGGGTGGGTCTCAAGGCTTACTTACTCCTGTTTCTGTGCTCAAGGATCACTCCTGGCAGGGCTCGGGGAACCTTATGGGGTACCAAGGATCAAGCCCATTTCTGGTTGTGCAAATAAGCACCCACCTGTTTGCCTTTCTTGGGGGTCTATCTCTCCAACAACACCCCACACACATACACGTACAGGCTGTTATTCTTAAAGAGCCTGAAGAAGCATCTCAGCCTGATGGCCCTTCTCTACAAAAATAGCACAAGCATCATTGAACATTTTACAACACCAGATAATAAGATAAAATGAGAAAAGGGAAAATTCTTCAAAATACTTCTCCCTAAAAGTAGGTCACTACCAAGTCCAGGTGCCTAGTTTTCCAGACCTTCCCATAGGTAACTATCTTTTTGTGGTCAGTGTTTATTGGATACTTTCTCTGTTCTGGCATGAGGCAGAGATGGGGGGCAGTACACAAAACAGACTGAATCCTGCACCCTTCTCAAATTGGACGTGTATGTTCATAAGATTAGCAGAAAACTAAGTTCCACTGGGATAAAATTCACATTTATATCATTTATTCACATCAGACTGCTTGTTCTCCAGAAGAGGAACTCTGGGATATGCCCTTTGGGATACACACAGAAAACAATGGAGTGATCCATGAGCACTGCACTAGGCAGCGTGGTAGGGTTAAGCTAGCCTGGGCTCACACAGGCCTGGGCAAGGCGGACAGGGACAAATTGGCTGCAAGCCTGAGCCAGGCTCCTCCTGCTCTTGACTCCCCCTGCAGGCAGCCAGCGCTCTTGCATCTGCAACTGGGTCAGAGTAGAATCTCCCTGACAACTCTGCCCATCAACCTTTGGGTGCATGAAGGAGCTATAAGGTTGACAACCCCAAGGGGGACTGAAAACACTATTGATTCCTGGGAACTCTTCTGGACTTTGAGAAGTGAAATTTGGCTATGGGTCTGATTGGAAAAATGCACAGGACTTGGACTCTCTTCGAGCTGGTCCCTGGGGTCTTGGAAGAACAGAGTGAAGCTGAGGATCAGGGGAAAACCTCTACAGGTGATGAGCAAGGGTCAGATACCCCAAGTTCAGATGCTCTGAACTTCAAGACTCTGAAAAAACTTCCCTTCTCTGTGCCTCTGCATTCCTAACTGTTAGGAAATACAAGTTTCTAATCTATCAGGTAGATGTGTGTATGTGTGTGTGTCGAACAGAATGATCCCAGTCCAGGACAGGGTTCACCCAGGGTGGTGTCCACCAAACATCATTATTTTATTTATTATTATATTATTATTCTCCTTTAAGTCTCCACACACCAGCCAGACCCAATATATGATGGGAGCTCTCCTATGACCCTGCCATTGTTGTCCCTGAGGGCTTAAGGACCCAGGGAGCATGGCAGTGCTGTGAGTGGCTGTGGGGAAAGCTGTGTGAAAGCAGAGTAGAGAGGATCATCAGATTGAGCCCACAGAGTGCAGGCAAACAGGAGTTATGAGCACTTCTGTGTGCAAATGTGCAGCCATTTGAAGTGAATTCTTGGCTACTCAGCCTGCAGAGAGGTACGTGGGAAAAGCCACTTGGCACCACTGTTGTGCAAGGATGTGTATGCAAATGTCCTCATCCCTCAGCTCCCTCAGACGTAAGCCCTGAGTTGACTTTGTTGGCACTGACTTCAGGTTTGGCTCTCTTCAATGACTCCTGGAGAAAACTGCCCATTCCACAGAACACAACCTTCACCCTGCCCTACTGATGGAAAGTCCTGGAAGAAAATTTCTGAGACCCTGCTCGGGAAGGAAGGTCCTATCTCCCTCTCTACCTCCATTAGGACCTTCATGGCAGATTCCAATCAGTTGAAGTTGCAAATCTCTGAAAGTACTTGTTTTTCTACCCAGGCAGGTCTCACTAGGCAGGGAGGGGGCCAAGAACTCAGAACCCACCACCCACTGCCTGGCAGCTTCCTTCAGGGAGAACCAGAGAACAAGGGCCACTTGGAGGCAGGACGAAGAAATGAAGAAAGATGTTTCTGGGGCCAGAGCAATAGTACAACAGGTAGGGCATTTGTCTCACGCAGCCAGTCCAGGTTCAATACCCAGCATCCCAGATGGTCCCCCGAACACTGCCAAGTATGAACTCTGAGCCCAGAGTCCAGAAATAAGCCCTGGCACAGGTGTAATATTAATACTACTATGAGTATTCCAAACCACAATGCTAAAAAGAAAGAGATCAGAGAGAGAGAGAGAGAGAGAGAGAGAGAAATGTCCACCACAGGGATAGGCTGGGTGTTGGAGTGAGGGAGAGTAACTGCGGAAAATAATGGTGGGAATGAACAGTAGTGAAGGGACACATGTTGAAACATTGTGAGACCATCAACAACTTTTTGACTGTGTCTTATGATAATTTAACAACAAAAAGCTGTAGGACTTAAAATGGCATACATAGTATCAATATGTATATTGATATATAATGATTGTGTTGATATGTGTGATATCAATTATAATATGATTGTGTTGATAATATTATACATGTTGATATGCATAGCATTTAATAAGCAAAGCCAGGCATCTTAACAGTTTTCCTTTAATTAAACCCACTTTATAGATGGGAAAACTGAGACTCAGGTTAAATAACTTTGATCATTCAGTCAGGAAGGGCCCTGCCAGGATTTGAGTCCTACTCTGTCTATAAAGTCTGGATTTTCTCTGTTTATTCTCTCAGGATCCATGACTCTGTTCTTCCCCCCACCTCCCACTCCACTGGGGTGGGAGTAGGGAATCCAAGAAAGACATAGCTCATACCAGAAGAACATCAGGCAGTGAGGTGAATTGGGGCAGTTGGCAGCGTCTTCCAAAGAAAGAAACATCAAGGGGCCTTGGGAAAAAGGAGAGAGACTGAGAAGCAAAGAGAAGTAGCAGGAGGGACGGGCAGAGAAACAAGGAGAGCAACAGGGGAAGGGACAGGCCTCTTCCCTGACTGCTGACTGGGAGGAAACAGCAGTCATAAGCAAGTTGGCAGAGATGGCAGAAACTGAGGCCTAGCACTGGGCCCAGCCACCTGTCCTTCAACCCTGCGCTATCACAGCACAAGAAGCGAGATCCCCTCACCCAGGGCCAGGGTATTGGACCCTGAAAGACTTCCTCGGAATCTGAGCAGCTCTGAATCCTAAAATGTGTCAAAGCTTCAACCCCTACCCCCTCAAGTCTCTGGTCTGTAGAGAAAGAGACTCAGAAGAACCCCAGGGGACCAGACAAGCTAGCCCAGGGAATGGGGGGCAGAAGGGGTATCATCTGAGAGGGGAGATGGCAGGAGGCAGAACACAAGTCAAGAAGGTAGGCCAATAGGGTAGGGTGGGCATGAAGAACCTGGGGTGGAGAAATTAATGGTGTGCTAGGGAGGAATAGTCCAGGGTCCTTGGTGACACCCACTGGGCAGAGACTGTGGAGAAGAGAGAAAGCAGAGCTACATTCCATCCATACCATCTAACAACATGTCAGTCCCCTCATCTCCCCAGGCCCAACCATGTGCCAGGGAGAACGAGGCCAAAGTCCCAAGGTATAGGAGAGGCAGAGAGATGGTTAAAGTACTGGCCTTACCCATGTCAGTCTCTGCCATGTTCAATCCCTGGCACCACATATGGTTCCCCCAGCACTGCCAGGGGTAACTCCTGAGCACAGAACCAGGAACAGCCCTCATATGGTATAGCACCACCTGGTGAAGCTCTTGGGAAGTCCCAAGCACCACAAGAGTGGCCCCAAGACAACTTCCTCAAAAGAAGGGGAACGGAGAGAGCCTTCTCCCCAGAAACTGCTCCTGGAAAGCCCAAGTGACCCCACGCCTGCCCCAGGTCTCTCACAGGCCTTTAGCAAGAGGGGCCCAGAAACTACATCAACCTCTCCTGAACATGCTCCTCGGAGAGCAAGACTGCACAGAGCAGGGGAAGCGGGATGGAGATAGAGGTGCTGAGGAGAGGGGCCAATCTGACTGCCTGAACCCCACTCCTGGCACCAAGACTGGCACCCTTCTATGTCATGTGCCCGTGCCTGTGACTTATCACTCCCATCTCTTCAGAGTCTCTACCCTGTGTTCTCTCTGGCCCTTCTTGGTGGTTCCCCACCACCACCACCACTCCCCAGGAATTGATCTGGGATCCCAAAAGAACCTCCTTGGTGGAGGGTGGGAGGTGGGGGTCTGATAGGACTTGGGTCTGTGACTGCTAGCAATAAACCTAG
>PVKC010047418.1:0-11069 GCA_004027635.1 Crocidura indochinensis | reverse complement strand
TTCCCATCACCATTGTCCCAAATCTCCCCCCTCCCCACCCAACCCCCGCCTGTACTCTAAACAGTCTCTCCATTTCCCTCATACATTCTCATTATCAGGACAGTTCAAAATGTAGTTATTTCTCTAACTGAACTCTTCACTCTTTGTGGTGAGCTTCATGAGGTGAGCTGGAACTTCCAGCTCTTTTCTCTTTTATGTCTACAAAGTATTATTGCATGAATGTCTTTCATTTTTCTTAAAACCCATAGATGAGTGATACCATTCTGCGTTTTTCTCTCTCTCTGACTTATTTCACTCAGCATAATAGATTCCATGTACATCCATGTATAGGAAAATTTCATGACTTCATCTCTCCTGACAGCTGCATAGTAGGGAATGGGAATTTTTAACCAAAGATTAAGGAAATTATAAAAACAAAGGGTACTGGACAAAATGTTTACTTGTTCTTCCCTGTTTTATCCTTAGGCTAAAGGACTTTGAACAATACAATCCAGAATGAATAACAGCCTCACTTCAGTTCACATGACTGAGAAGTAAGTCCACAGTAAGTGGGTCAACTTCTCCACGAAAAATTTCAACAGTTATTAAGATTTGATAAAATCACTAGGGAGATAGCATGGAGGTCAGGCATTTGCCTTTCATGCAAAAGGTCATCGGTTCGAATCCCGGTGCCCCATATGGTGCCCCGTGCCTGCCAGGAGCAATTTCTGAGCATGGAGCCAGGAGTAACCCCTGAGCACTGCCGGGTATGACCCCAAAACCAAAAAAAAAAATCACTAGATGCTGAAGATACCTCGAGTACATAATTCTTTCTCCTGGACAATACCCTGACAAATAAGTCAATCATCTTCACAGATCCAACCCAGACAGTTTAAAAAAGGTTTCTCGGGACAAATTCCTTCACCTAACACCTAAATATTCTGCTGTGGTGTTTTCTCGTTCAATCTTTATTGGAACCCTATCTTGTTCACTCTCTCTTTCTCTCACTCTATATCTCTGTCCCTGTCATTCCACACTCTGCTTCGAAACAGTACCTTTTATTTTAGTTTACTGCCTCCTAAACTTATTCTGTAAGTCATATTACAAAAAGCCTAACCCTGAATAAAATAATGCATTTGGCCCTCATTATCCTGAAAAAGAAAAAAAAACTTAACCTCTTATCAGCCTGTGAACCATGACTTCCAGAAAATTTAAGTGGTATCAATTAAGATCCATACCATGCAGATCAAATGGGACTTGGGTCTAGCCTGCGGAGTGCTTTCATAGGTAAAATGGCAATAACAGTGTCTGTGTCATACAGAAGGTCTTGCATTGCTTTACTAGTTAATCCCCTAACCATCCTCTCCAAAAATTGAACGAAAAACATAGTTATCTTTAAGATTAAATAATCTGGCTTTTCCTACATTTAATAATTTGTTTCGGGGGGTTAATTAAATAATGATTGGGGCTTATTCCTAACTTTTCACTCATGGATCACTCCTAACAGGAATGTGGGGCCATATGTGGTGCCAGAGATCAAACTGCTTGGTTCAGGAGTTGAAGGAGGAGACCACAAAACTGGAATAAAATTTAATAATACTTGAATCTGTCTGCCAACAAGACCACCACTCTAGCCAGGCAGGGCCACCTCCTGAAAAAGATGAACCCCACCCAAGGTCCTGAGGAAGATTATATAGGGAAGGATATAGGGCGGTTCCAGCTTTCTGGTGACCCTTAAGATTGGCTATTGTCTAGGGATACCTTCCTACTGCTCCCTTGTTCTTTTCTGATAGGCTATTTTGTATGGCCAGGAAGCTTAAGGTGGGGTCTATTGAAATAGGTTTTGAAGACCTAGCATGTGGCTAACACCATGTGATTCTTAAAAGTGGCTTCTCTCCCTGCTCAGAACCTGAGAAGCCTGCCATATGGCCTTTACAAAATGGCATCCTTCTTTGTTCAGAACTTAGGTCCCACCAAAACCCAGTTCAGTTATACACAAGGTAGGCTCCATATACTCTGTAAAATCCATCTTTCCCCTGTAGTTAAATTTTTAAAACAAATATTTTTTTATTTATTTTAAGAGCTATAGATACTAAGCTATAAAGATCTAATATCAATCTTTGTTTCCATCTCATAAATTTTATATTCTGTTCATTTATACTTATTTTAAATGTTTACTAATGCACAGTATGATTTTCATGACCTAAGGTTAACTATATTTGAATATTTTCTGATGTTTCTGTTACACTTATTTACTACTTATTTGTGCTGGAATCAAAAATACATTTTTATATTCCATTTAAAGTGAGGGAAGATTCACTCTAGCTGGATGATCACAGAAGACAATTGATCAACATTTTCCTACATTTTTAGATAGTTTTACAGAATGGAATTATTACACATCTCACAACTTAAAAAAAGTTATAGTTCTTTCCCCAGCTTCTGTGTGTTCAGAATCTTGGCACACTTAAAGAGTAAAACTATAATTAAGGTGTCAGCCAACACTTGGATGAGGGGTTTTCTGCAATGCTTACCTAGGAAAATATCTACTTCCAATCTTACCCAGGTTGTTAGTAGAATTCATTTCTATGTAGCATTATTCTGTGTTTTATTTTTTCTGACTATAAACTGAAACTCTCTATAAGCATGACTATAGTTTTGTGCTTGATGTGTGTTTTGTTGTTTTTATTTTTCATTTCTGTTTTTTGTTTTGCATGAATCTTTCCTCAAAGCCAGCAAGAGAATGATGGATTATAAGAGAAAGGATGTAACACAATTGTAGGAATACATAATCACAAGTCTGTCACCGTGACAATTGCTCCAGGATTTTGGTTAGAATCAAGTCACAAGTCTATCCTGCTATCCACAGGAACGAAGTTCACAAAAGTTCAAAAACACCATGAAATAGTAATGATAGTAGCTACTGTTAGCTTTTGTATGTATCCCTCCACCTCTTTATCTGTCTCAATCTGTCTTTGTCTGTTTGTCTCTTGTCTCTCCCCCTGTCCTATCAAGTACACACATACTACTCACAGATTACAAGTGATCTCTTGTTATTCACTTACTCTCCACTTTTGTTTAGAGAACTTATGCTTTTGTGTCATCAAGTTTAGTGACCTAAACTTTCCTTCTGCTGTACTTAACACTTAATCCTCAAACAATGACGTGAGGGCTCACTTTTACGGATCTGCACACGATCTAGAAGAGAAAATGGTCTAGTAACCCTGGCCAGCAAATACAAATGGAAGATAAATTAAAATATATGTGTTGCCATACATTATCCACTTTGAATTAATTTACCAACTGAAACACAAATATGATGTCAGCATTATTTCTGCCTTCCAGTTTCACTCAAAGTATCTCATAACCCATGATAATTTTGAATTACACATAAAAGAAAAATTTGGAAGTGAAGCTCTAGCTTAAGTTAATAAATACCCAAAGATGACAACTACTTTTTAATAAGAATTTTGCAATCTTGGCTTTTTGTATATGCTTTTTGTACATGTCACTTGACATATTTCAAATTAAAGTTTATGACTGCTATAAACCATGATATATGACATGTCTTTGTCGTTAGTTATAAATTATTTTTGTTTTATTTGCTAACCTAGTCTTGATTCAATGATGTGCTGTCATGATACTATTTTTTATCATTTTTCTTGATAAAATTACACATACATATAGAAGCAAAATAATCTTCAATTAAATTATGAACATATTTAAAATCGATTATATTCATAGTCACTCCAATAATAATTTTCAGACTATATCAGACTAAGAAACATGAAAGAACTCTCAGGAAGTGACACACAGACAAGAAATTCTAATTTAGAAATTGTTCATTTACTTTTCATATAATCTCTTGATTTTTTTCAAAGCATTATTAATTTATTGAGGTAAAGAAATTTTTCCAAAAGTAATAATGGTTTGAATTCAAAATTAAAAGCCACCAAGCTCTGTGGGCAAACATAATAGTTATTATCTTTTTGTTACCCCAAAACCTTGAGATAAGGAGAGGATAAATGCTTCATTCAAAACCTCTGGCTTGTTTTACAGATAAGATTCTAGCAGAGATCATCCTAAAAGGGAATTAATTAATCATTCTGGTGCCCAGTAGTCTGCAGCCCACTTTCTAAAAATGTTTTTCCTACTTTTCTTTTACTGTAAAATTAATTGATTCATGTGGTAATATGTTTTTTTGAGGGCGAATGTGCTGCTTCTTAGACTGAATGAACCACAAACTTGATAGTACTAGTTTATCTCTAGATGAGAATGCATTTATCTATTAATTATTGGCCTTCAAGTAGCAAACACTAGTGCAGAAGGGCATACATGTTAATAGATTTTAGGGAAACATTACAAAAATTCCATACTCTCTACCAAAAATGCCACCACCACTATTTTTGGAACAACCTGTCCTAGAGCTTAGCGATAGCTTCATAATCAGAGTAAGATCATTAACTTGCCTCTCTTTTTGCAAGAATATTCTGACTTTTCTTAGTCTTTCCTTTTCCATATTTTTAAATAAAAGTGCTAAGTTGTAAAAAAAAAAAGTGCTAAGTTGTTTTATTTTTTAACTGATGGGGGTACATCCAGCTGTACTCCAAGGTTACTACTTCTTCCATATTCAAAGTCTCTCACTCCCAGTAGTGCACAAGGGAATCATGTGGTGTTGAGGATTGGACTGTGGTAATCTGAAAGCAAGACAAGACAAGTTTCTTAACTCTCCAGTATATGCTACTCAGCACTCAAATTCTGGTGGAAATTGTATAATTCACACCAGAAAATCCAATTTATACTATACTGGATCTATAAACCAATATGGGAAGAATTTCTATCTTAACATCTAAAACTGCATCTATGACTATAAAATGCAAAGGTCCAAGTCTACAAGGGCCCAGTGCTACAAGGCTTGCCGGGGCCTGTGGGGTTCATCTGCCAGGTGGGGCCTCGTGTCTAACCAGGGATGCCAACATGTAGCACCCACCTGCCTGGGACGGAGAACGAGAGAAGAGAGAAAGAGAAGTCAAGTATAATTTTTGTTACTCTTGGAGTCTACCAATACCACCGCCCAGGAGTTTCTGAGAGAGAGGGAGATAGATGGAAATTCACCTACCAAAGGTGCCTGGGGGAGGCCCTGGTACAAGAAGGAAAAGGAATAGATACAAAGCAAGCAGCATCTCTGATGCTTTATCTCTGACCCCGCAAGCTGGCAGGCACTGCTCTGGTCTGGTCATTATCCTGGCACCCTAACAAAGCCTTGGTTCAAGTTTTTCTTTTTATACCCGGAATGAGAAGGGGCGTGTCCAAGAGCAGTGTCCAGATACAACTATCATTACAGAGCGGCTACCCAAGGAGTACGTCCAAGTCCAACTGCCATTACATCAGCAAGAAATTATTTTTCCATTCATTCACTCTTCTTAAAAATGTCCCAAAATTTTATCATGTATGTAGAATTCTTCCTTACAGAACATATTTACACTCATAAATTATCTGATATAAATGTCTGATTTGCTTATGTGTTTCCTATAACATTCAATTTTATTTAATCTATACAGCCAATCTTTTCTTTCCTTTTTACATGGCTAGCTAATACTTAATATATTTGACATAAGTGGTATGAAGGAAATTAAGGGGCAGATTTCAATTATTATTCAATTTTGACTGAGTGATTGTAGAGTCTATTCATAGCTCTCAAAGTTCTATCATATAGATAAATTGATATGTTTTTAGATTCTCTCTGTCACAGGTACACATCACTTCTTCCTACCACAGGTCTCATTCTCATTGGACTTCATCTTCTTGGAGACCACACCATGGTGGATATTTTCTCTCGGCCATATTAATTTTTATTTATTTGTATGGGGACATTGACTTTATACATGAACTCCTGTATTTTCTCTTTAATTATGGCAGCCAAACATATCGGCTTGACTGTGTTTTGTTGTTTCATTTAAAAATAAAAGCATACTTACTCATTTCTTTTTTTTGTTTTGTTTTGCTTATTTGTTTTTTGTTTTTTTGTTTTTTGTTCTTTTTTTTTTTTGGATCACACCCAGCAGCTCTCAGGGATTACTTCTACACTCAGAAATCACCCCTGGCAGGCACAGGGGACCATATGGGATGCTGGGATTTAAACCACTGTCCTTTTGCATGCAAGACAAACACTCTACCTCCATGCTGTCTCTCTGGCCCCGTACTTCCTTATTTTGAATATAAATTTTGATAAAAGTCAAATTAAGTTTATCATATTACTTTTTTAATTTTTATTATATAATCTGTTTAATAGTTCTATAATCCTTTATCTGAGCTATATTGCTTTATTTAGTTCAAAAGTACTTCCTTTCTGGCTTAGATTTTGTATTTCAGTACAAAATATAATATATAGACAATAATTCTAGAGATATGTTTTTTTCCCTACATCCTTGAAGATAGGGAAAGAATGATGGGAGGGGTTACTGGAATAACCGGGATAAAATCAAAAGATGTTGTGCATTATACATTGCATAGGACTTTAATAATGAACTGTCTTTCTCTAAAAGGGAATAGAGTGAATATTGAAAAATGCTTTAATTTAATCTGTCTACTAATTATTTTGCCCTTGAATGTTTATTTTTTAACTCATTTATAGATATACTAGTTTAAGGATAACGATATGCAAAATAGGGGCCAGGTGGTGGCACTAGAGGTAAGGTGCCTGCCTTACCTGCGCTAGCCTTGGACTGACCACAGTTCGATCCCCTGGCGGCCCATATGTTCCCCCAAGCCAGGAGCGATTTCTGAACACCTAACCATGAGTAACCCCTGAGCGTCACCGGGTGTGGCCCAAAAACAAAAACAAAAAAACAAATAGTGATATGCAAAATAATATGCTTGCTATGTACAATATATAACCATATCTTTCCTTATAAAGTTCTAAAATTAAATTTGTTTGTCTTGGATATCTTTATCAAACACGTGGTGGAAAAATAAGTTATTCTAGTCTGTGGGTTGTCTTTGTATTCTAATCATTGTTTCCTTTGAGTAGAGAAGATTCTTGATTTAATGTAGTCTCATTTGTTTATTTATGCTTCCACTTGTTTGATAAGTTGAATTTAATCATAAAGACATCTTCAGTGTCATGGAGAGTTCTGCCTACATTCTCCCTTCTGTATGGATTCAGATCTTATGGATTCAGATCTGATGTTAAGATCTTTAATCTTCTATTGATTTGATTTCTGTATATGGACTTTGGGAGAGATCTGAGTTATTTTTCAGCAAGAGGCCAGCCAGTTTTCCCAATACCATTTGTTGAAGGGGCTTTCTTTGCTTTATTTAATTATCTTTTGCTATTTATAAGAGATTAAATATGAGGAGGGAGGGAAAATAAATATTAATTTTGTCTGTTGGTCTATCTATAATGGCAGGCATGGGGTGAGTGGGTAATTGGCAATATTAGGGGAAAAAGAGGATAGTGGTAAAAGTATTGTACTTAATCATTGTGTGACTGAAATTTAATCATGAGTACATTATAATCTGATATTTCACATCAGTTCAATACATTTAAAATAAATATTATTATATACACATGTATATATTTTACATATGTATTTATAACATTTTATACAAAGAATTATTCAACAACAGACCTATTTAATGCTGTGTCACATATTTGCGGTTATTTTTTTTGTTTGTTTTATTTTGCTTTAGGCCCACCCAGTGATACTCCTGGCTATGGGCTCAGAAATTGTTCTTGGCTAAGGGGACCATATGGGACACTGGAGATTGAACCATATCCATCTTGGATCTTGAGTGTGCAAGGTAAATGCACTACCACTGTACTACAACTCTGGTCCATGCAGTTACTATTTTAATCTTAATATTACATATAAGTTGAAATGGTTGTAATATTTTTATTTTGCAGAAGTTTTCTTCAGAATATCTTTTAAAAATAAGAATTTAATTTAGTAGTTTAGTTATTGCAAACATTGATAATGATTTCTTATATTTTTAAATATTTCATGGCTTATACATTTATTAAAATTCAAGTTAATTTTGATCAAAATTAATTTTTTATCCTGAGAATTTAATGTGCCTTTCAAATGGTTAATAACAAAATAAATCATGTCTAAATTTGTTTTAATTAGAGTTCAAATTTTGGTTCTATAAATTATCATATGTTGTCATTAAACTCATTAATTTAAAAGTATAAATTTTCTAGCTTTAATTTTTTTATACTCATTGCATAGGTACTAGTATTCTACCTTTACTTTATCATTAAATTGAACTAAATAATTATTAAATATCACTGAATATTTCCTCTTAGTCTTGGAAGATTTAGTAAAATTCCAGAAAAAATTTTTAGTGTTTTTAAAGTGTCTCTAATGTGGACTTTATGTAGTTCTAGTTTTAGGAAAGCATCTATATTAACTATTAAGACTATTTTTCATAGCTATGGTTGCTTTCTGATTCTAATTAAAATTTTTGTATTCTGAATATCTTTTATCTTCTTTTTAAAGATTTTATTATTTTATACATGTTCTAAATTGGATATTATCTTTTCTGGTAATATATTGACTTTCCAAAGTAGTAAAAGCTGAAAAATATATTTATTGATTCCTAATTTATCCTGATCTTACTTTTGTTCTTAGTGACAATATTATAATTTTATGCTGCTTTTTGAGACATTTGGATCTTTAGGAGCCAGAGAGATAGTAAAGCAGGTAGGGCATTTGGGGTTGGTCCTTAGCATCAGAGTGGCTGCTTCATCAATCCATGCCAGGAGTGATCCCTGAACATAGAAATAAGATCTTAGCACATTTATGATGCTCTCTCCATCATAAATCACTGAACACTTTTCAGATTATCAGTATATATATATATATATATATATATATATATATATATATATATATATATATAGTATCTAAGTTTCAATCTTGTTGTAAAAGTGACATTGTTCTCTCTTTTTTAATACAATTAACTTACCTCCAGGTTTATATAATTTTCTTTTTAGTTAAGAGTTGGCATAAAAATAAAGAACCTGTATTCAGCAGGAAAAATATTGTATACAGAAAAATTTATTAAGTGCCTAACGGAAGGAATTAGAATAACCTCTTAGTGTTCCACCAACTGCTTGAATTGATTCTAACTTTATGGCTTATTTTTATAAGTTAACTTTAGTTCTTGGAAATCAAGGTGATATAAGAAACAGTTTTTATTTTTTTTAATTTTTTATTTTTAATTATAAGAACAATGATGCAAAGAAAGAGAACAAGGTAAAGTTATAGCGGAAGGACAATCACCCATAAACAGAGTTCTCAGAAGAAATCCCCTTGCTGATGCCTAAAATTTGGACTTACAGTCAAAGAAAATTAATAAAAATAAAACAGAACCCATGTACAATTACTTTGTCCACAAGTCCCCAGATTGTAGTACATTATGACATTTCTTAGCAGTACATAAAGCAATCTAAAATCATGAAATTTATATGACTCCTTAAACATTGAAGGCATAGTAATTTTTAGCATTTTTACGCACATGCATATTAGTTTAAGTTAACATCAAAAGTTTAAGTGTTTTTTTTTAAGGTTTAGATTCAAAGGAGCACAGTAAAAATGGTGTTAGAGTGGTGAACATTGTTTGCATAGGCCCACCAAAATATGGGGGACATGGAAAGAAAAAGCCTTGGCCTAAATACAAGGAGACTCTTCCCCTGAAGTTTCCTGGCATAAGACCAATTCTAGGCTCCAGACAAACTAGATTGTTCAATCCAAGTCATTGTCTGTAGTATCAATAGAGTTTTATTTTTTACTCAGTCTCTATGGTTGGCATCTGGATTCTGTATTAATGATCCTGGAATCTGCATATCCTACATTAAAGTCAGGCTGGTGTGGAGCATTCTCTCATTTACCTCACAATTAAAGGGCAATGCAGAAAGCCCAGTTCAGTAAGGAGGTCGTTTTTGCTGTTGTTGTTAAGTCTTCTCCATGTTAAGGGAAGTCTCTTTTGAGTAGGTAGACGGCAGTAGGGTCTTCCCTGGTAGAGGATTGCTTCCAGGTGATGTTATAGACAACCTTGGATGTTTCGTAGATGGCTTCCCTATGTCGAGGTGAATAGAGAATGCCCATTCTTCTGAGGACTGTGCCAGGTCATTATGTCTTTGTCCCATTGCACTACAAGATTTGTTGTTCCATCTCTTTTAGATAAGAAATTATTTGTATGTATAGTATTTTCCCATTTTAATGTGCCTATGCAAACAAAAAACAGAGTTGTAGGAACAAAGTAGAAAAACTTTGTAAGAAAATCAGCTAAGATTTTTGCCTCCATAATTTGGGACTAGAAGAGTAACTTCTTTTTTGAAGGTTTATTTCAAAGATTTTTGTGCTATTATGTGATTCTCACTAATATAAAATTTATTATAGTTTAATTAATAAATGTTTATAAAAATAAAATGTTTTTCTGTAGTTAAAATTTGTTATCTATGTGAGGTCATAGTCAATAATATGATGACTCAGTGAAAATACTTGTTCGATAGATTAGTATGTAAATCAGTACAAAAAAGTAAAGCTAATTACATTACAGAAAACGTGAATCTCAATGATCATATGTAAGTGTCATGAACAAAGACAGTTTTACTAAGAAAAAAAATTAACCCATAGAACTGTCACAAAGAATTGCCTCTGTGGAACTCAGCATCAAGACTAATCATTGTTTTTCAGGATTTATAGCTTTATATCCTATTCTATAAACTTGACAATCTTTAAAACCTCTGACCAACTGATTTCATTTTAATTGGTATGTAAAACTTTTATTTCTACTTCTAATTGTTTCGAATTCACTGAGTAATTCTAGTTAATACAGTCTTAATATGAAAGGAGAAGATTTATCTAGTCTAGTTCCTTCCCCATGAAAAGGAAATGCTAATATCCTAGGACCTGAGAAAAGGTCAGTATTCAGAAAGTACTTTCTTGAAAAGGGAGCAGGTGGGGCCGGGCAGTGGCGCTGAAGGTAAGGTGCCTGCCTTACCGCGCTAGCCTTGGATGGACCGCGGTTCAATCCCCCGTGCCCCATATGGTCCCCCAGGCCAGGGGCGACTTCTGAGCGCA
>PVKC010047417.1:0-11066 GCA_004027635.1 Crocidura indochinensis | reverse complement strand
GGAGATAGCATGGAGGTAAGGCGTTTGCCTTTCATGCAAAAGGTCATCGGTTCGAATTCCAGTGCCCCATATGGTCCCCCGTGCCTGCCAGGAGCAATTTCTGAGCATGGAGCCAGGAGTAACCCCTGAGCACTGCCGGGTGTGACCCAAAAACCACAAAAAAAAAAAAAAAGTTGTAATCAAAGTAAAATGTGGTTTTATTTGGGGGGAGAGGGAACACATATAGAGCATAAAGGACTGCTTTCAGCTCCTTTCCCAGTGTTCTGTTGGTGTTATGGATAGAAGCCCATCTTCCTCAAGCACACCAATTTCTATGTCAATGTGTAGCTGAGGTCAGTTAATGTTCAGAAACAAATAAAAGAATGGTCAGCTAGAAACAATAGCTTACTAAACCCAACAATGACTTACTGTCCTCATTGGAGATATAATAATTTTGACAATTTTGCTTGTTGCTGAACTTATTTGTTTCTTTTTCTTCTTTTCCCCTCCTTTTTTCCTCTCTGATTCTTTCTTTTTTAAAATTTTTTTTTTTGGGTTTTGGGTTACATTCTGCAGTGCACAGGGGTTACTCCTGACTCCTGGCTCTGTGCTCAGAAGTCATTCCTGGTTAGAACGAAGGACCATATGGTATGCCAGGATTTGAACCAAAGCCCGTTCTGTGTTGGCCAGATGCAAGGGAAACACCTTATCGCTTTGTTATAGCTAATGCTCCACTTCTATTCATTTTTAAAATAATTTTTCTCTCACCTGGAAACAACTGTATTATAAAAACTATGCCAACTATGTGATACACGCTCTTTAAATAAGTTAGCTAAAAATAGAATTGCAATTGTCAAAATCATTTTACCTTGGGCTAGAGTCCAGGATTGCCAGACCTCAGACTCATAGACGCAACAGGGTCCTTCTGAACACAGATCCCTTATTGCCATCCAGGCTAGCAGAGAACTCAAAGATGAGATTCCTTTCTTATAAGCTTCTGATCACTAGCCATTACTCAGGCCAGCTCATACTCAAAGCTTGACCTTTATTACACACTTAGAATCAGCAAAAATGAAAAAAAGTAATTAAATACATTAACAGATGTGAAAAATAATTAGGAGGTCCTCAAATATATCAGAATTGTAGGCACAACCCAAGGAGATTTCAAAGTTCATTCTATGCCCATTACCATGAAAAAAAAATCAGTAGTAAAGATGGACCATTAATAATCTTGATTAAAATTTTATGAAAGGGCCAGCATTCATATGAGGCAGTAATGTCTCTAACAAAGCATTGTTTTGCAATTTAAGACATAATAGACAGATTAAGACAGATAGAATAAACACCCAGCACTTACATACAGGAAAAAGTGAACATGGCATGTGTTCATGGACCACAGATGCCAAAATATGATCCACAATCCAGTTCATAGTGTAATTCTTATTCATTCTCTTGACTTTAATTATGACAGTGGCCATTACTGCTATGCTATGTGTTAGTTCTACCATTGCTTTGATGTAATTAATGAAAGTGTGACCCTATAACTGTTAGGAAAATAAAATAAAAGTGTTGGCTGGAAGAAGTATACATGGTATATGACTTCCTCATTTTCCAATGGAAGTTCTTTTGTAAATTCAGTTTTAAGTTTGAATACCATGGCTTTTAATCTCTTTGTGGACTGCTTATTTTTTGTTTGCTTTTTCAGCAGGATCATTCCATACCTGAGATGCATTTCTCACCCTTTGGGAAGAGATCCCAGATGAGGTCAGCAAAAATAAAGAAAATGGAAAGAACGCCATTGACTTCTGGAATTCTCTTGAGATATTAGGGGCATGTAAAATTTTAATGTGCAAGACAGCCAACCATTTTGCATCATTTGCAACAGAAAATGAACAAAGTATTTTATGGAGATACCTGTATATCATTGATGAAAATAACATACTGGTCAAAATAATTCTATTCTATGAAATAATAATTTAACTGTAAAATAATAAGGTATATTATATATTTTATTTAAAAAGATTTTAAACTTTTAATTTTCACTCCTTTTTGTACTACTCTTTTTTAAAATATTCTTTTACTCAAGTCTCCTCTTTTATTTTGTTTCTCATTCTTCCCTACTCTATCAAAATTTATGGACTGATCCCCGTGTTCAGGTGTTTTCTCAGTAATGTCCAATAGGCAATGATGAAACTGTTCTTTTTGAGTTTTTTATTTAAATAATTTCTTCATTTAAACACCATGATTACAAACATAACTGTAGTTGGGTTTCAGTCATAACAGGAGCATTCCTCTTAACCTGTGCAACATTCCCATCACCAATGCCCCCATCTCTTTCCTCCCCAACCTTCCGCCTGTATTTGAGACAGGATTTCTACATCCCTCACTAGCTGACATTGTTATGATAGTTCTCAGTGTAACTATTTCTCTAACTGTATTCATCACTCTTTGTGGTGAGCTTCATATCTTGAGCTTGTCCTTCTGGCCCTCAATTCTGAGACTTATTTCAATGTCTTTCATTTTTCTTAAAAACCATAGATGAGACTAGTCTATGTGTGTCTCGCTCTCCCTCTGACTAATTTCATTCAGCATAATAGATTCCATGTACATTCATATACACGAAAATTTCATGATTTCATTTCTCCTGACAGATGCATAATATTCCACTGTGTATATGTACCACAGTTTCTTTAGCCATTCATCTGTTGAAAGGCATCTTTGTTGTTTCCAGAGTCTGGCTATTGTAAAAAGTGCTGTGATGAATATAGGTGTGAAGAAGGGATTTTTGATTTGGATTTCTGTGTTCCTACGGTATATTCCTAGGAATGGTAAAGCTGGATCAAAAGGGAGCACAATTTCCAGTTTTTTGAGGATTCTCCATATTGTTTTCCATAAGGGCTGGACTAGATGACATTCCTACCAGCAGTGAATGAGAGTCCTTTTCTCCCCAAATTCCCTTCAGCACTGATTTTTCTTGTTCTTTGTGATGTGTGCCAGTCTCTGTGATGTGATATGGTACCTCATTGTTGTTTTGATTTACATCTCCCTGATGACTAGTGATGTGGAGCATTTTTTGATGAAACTTTTTTTGTTTGTCCAAACTTGGACCAGAAACCATATTTGCCTCACAATATTTTCCATGTATCTGTTGAGCATTGACATGAATATTTCTTAATTTTATTTAATTTCAATTAATTAATTTTAAAGAGATACAAGTGGCTTGTGATCAATATGTCTGCGGTGAATGAGTATTAGACCTAGTTCATTCATTATAAACAATTAATTGAAAAACTAAGTGACAAGACTAGTTTGAAAACTAAAATTACTGACTAAAATTAAGATCACATCAGCTTAATTTTCATTTACAGTTCTACATATTATTAAAGTATTATTAAAGGAGAAAAAAATTCTGTATTTTTTCTTACATATTTTTTCATACATCTTCTTTTCATAAAGGTCTCCAATATTGTATCCTTGAAAAGAGAATCAGGTGGGGGCCGGGCGGTGGCGCTGCAGGTAAGGTGCCTGCCTTGCCTGCGCCAACCTAGGACGGACCGCGGTTCGATCCCCCGGTTCCCCATATGGTCCCCCGTGCCTGCCAGGAGCGACTTCTGAGCAAATAGCCAGGAGCAACCCCTGAGCATCACCGGGTGTGGCCCAAAAAGAAACAAAAAAAAAAACACAAAAAAAAAAGAAAGAAAGAAAAAGAAAATAAAAATCAGGAACAAATGTTCAAATTTGTTTTGAATAAAAAATATCCTTCTGAGTCCCAAGTTATCTTTTTTCAGTTAGCAATGCATTGAAGTAACAAAGGACTTTTAAACTCAGTTTCTTCAGAAACAGTATTGTAATAAATTAATCAATAAGAAAGTAAAAACTGTTGGGGAAAATATGAGTGGACTGTCTATAAGTTCTAGTGAGGTGACAACTTGAGCTGTCATTGCAATTGAGATTGTCAACATGATGTCCTGGCACAAAAAGTAGCTCTAATTATTGGACTTTTCTTGAAACATGCCTTTGGAAAACCCCAAACAATGTCCACTATAAGTGTAAACAGATTCCTCTGAAAGGAACACAAAAATAGTATTAACTGTATACTTTCTACCCTGGCTCCATTAAAGAAACAATAGCAATGTAGAGTTTTAGGTTGGATACCTTTCATTTTTAATTTTAAGCCTTTTGAATTGAGGTGCTGTGCTTTATAATACATTTGATGATAATTGTATGCATATATGGTTTCAATAACATACCCATCACTAGGGTGCCCTCCTGTCTCCAGCAATTTTTTTTTATATTCAGTCAAGAACAAAGTAAATGGATCTCATATAGATTTAAGAATCTTATGCTCTACTGACTGAGCTAGCTTTGTGTTCAAGGAACTCATATATATTTAAGTAAACTGAGCTCTATGCCATAACAAGAGAAAATAAATTTAAATTTATGAATAAAGTCCATAAAATATTTACAAACTGTATGATAATTTTCCAAGTTAAGATGAAGACAAAAAATATAAGAAGTTCTGTAAAGAGTTGTGATTTTCAATAATAGTGTTGATAACTCCATAGTCAATGCTAAAGAACTTAACTTGCAGTTGCCTTGTACACAACTCATAAGATTCCCTATGTTTCTGCTTTGCCAGAAGTCTTCCCTGAGAGTACAACAGGAATTAGTTCTGAGTGCACCAGATGTGGCCATCTAACAAAACAAACAATAATATCAAAATCAAGTCTATGTCACAAGCAGAAGAATTACAATATAAAAACAGAGGAGCTGGTGGGTGGGGGGGTAGTGGGAGTGGGAAAAATATGAAAACAGAATATCTGGAGACCCAGTAATAGTATAGTTTGTAGAGCACTCACTGTCTGATATCTGGCAGGCTCTGGCTTGATTCCTGGCATTACAAATGGTCTCAGAATCCTGCCAGAAGATATCCCTTAGTAGGAGTAAGTCCCAAGCACAGCAGAGCACAACAAAAATGAAAAGAAGAATGAAAGTGAGTAGCTGATAACAAATTTGAGGTAAATTTAGTATATGTTTAAAATCAGATTAAGGGGCTTTAATTAGGTCCTTCAGCAATATAGTAGTTTTCCAATAGTACATAATGTGTGTTTCTTAATTGAGTGCTTAATTGAGTTTTTAAGCCATTATTAAAATATAAAATAAGTACACAATAAACTGCAAATTTTCTAACTATAGCTTGCTGAGCTTCTAGTGTATATTTAGCTCTGAACCCATAATCATAGTACATAATCTGTGCTTTATTATACAAATTTTCTTTTCACCTGGTAGTCTCTATTTTTGGAAATAAACTTTTTTTATTTCCACTCTTTTCATACCCAAAATTTCCACCACTCCTTACCCCATCACATTCTTCATTTTTACAGGCAACCATTCATCTGTCTCTCTCACTGTAGAATTAATGACATAGTGTAGAAACTTCATGCAAGCTATAAAAATTTGTCTGATTAATTTAAGTTGTCATGACTGCTTTGAGGCTCATAATTCTACTTGCATATGCTAATATTAATTCATGCTTACTGCCTATCAGAGTTTTTTTATTAGGAATATCTTTGATTGGGAAGAATATAGAGAGTCTTAGAAAGAAGTTAGTGTCAAAAAAGAAAAGAAAAAAATTCATCTTGATATAAAGGGCTGTCACAAATGTACAGGAAATTCATACCAGTTTATGCCTTCCCTCAAAGAATTTACAACATGATTAGAAAACATATATCAAGAAGACAATGAAGGAATAAAGAATAAATTTCTATATATAAGTAAGTGATGTGGCTATAGAGTAATAAATGAAGAGTTTATTTTTTAATAAGTGATAATTTTTTGGTTGTTGTTTTGTACTGGGGCCATACCTAGTGGTTTTCAGAGATAACGTGTGGTGCAGGGATTATTCCTTGCATTGCTTGGGAGAGCATAAAAGGAACCAGGGATTTAATTTAGCCTAGCTGCATATAAGGTCAGTACACCTACTCACTTTACTGTTTTTCTGATCAAAAAAGAAATGAAAATGAATCCAACATTTTGCTATAAGAAACAAACCTGAATAGTCAGAGCAAATATAGAGTCAACGTCAAAGGCTGGAGAACAATCATTCAAGAAAACACTCACTTAAAAAAGCAGGGGTGGCCATACAAATATCAAATGAAACAGGCTTAAAAGGTTATAAAAGACAGAGATGCTCATTTCTTACAAATCAAGTGATGTATACACCAAAAAGAAATCACAATCTTAATCATATATTAACCCAATGATGTGCCAGCAAAATACTTAAAACAACTACTTGAAGAAAGAAGTCAATAGTACCATAATAATAGTATGAGACTTTAAACAACTTTCTGACATTTATTGATAGATCAATCAGGCTAAAACTCAACAAGAATATACTGGCTCTGAAGGCTCAAAAATCCAAATACACATTCTTCTCCAATGCACATGGGATGTTCTCTGAGATAGACCAAAATATGGGTCACAAAACATACTTCAATAAAAATCAAGATAAAAATCTATGGCTTTTCTATTTAAAATAATGAAAAGAGATAAATGAGATATTAAAAACAATCCCTTTTTTTTTTTCTCTCCCTTCTCGAGCAGAAAGGTTGCTGGCTCACTGGTTCTAGCAAGCCTTCTCTACACAAGACCCAGTGGGACTTTCGAAGGAAAAAAAAAGTGTTAAACACGGAGGGACACAACCTGACTGTGTTTTCCCGCTGAGGCCAGAAAATCAAAAATTCAAACAAAGCCTGGATGTTCATTCCAGCCGAAACCTGACCTCTCCCTCTGACCTCTCTCTCTCTGGTTCTGGGGAAAGATTGGTCTTCTGTCTTTAACCACACATATTGAAACCCAAGTTTAACTGATGGAATTCTTTTTGATTTTTTAAACTTTATTTATTGATTCATTGATTGATTGGTTTCTGGGCCACATCCAGCAGAACTCAGGGGTCACACCTGGCTCTGTGCTCAAAAATCGCCACTGACAGGCTTGGGGGAACCATATGGTATGCCGGGAATCGAACTGGGTCCCTTCCAGGTTGGCGTTGTGCAAGACAAATGCCCTCTTGCTATACTATCTCTCTGGCCCCCACTGGTAGGATTCTTGAAAGCTGGCTTTGTTGAGCATATTTATAAAACATGCGTTTGATTTTATTTATTTGATTTATTTTTGGCTTTGGGGCCACAAACAGTTGTGCTCAGGACTTGCTCCTGTCTGTGCTCAGGGCTCCCTGTGGTGCTCAGGGTGCCAGAGGGGCTCTGGAATAGGCTGCAGATTCATCTGCTGTATTCTCTCTCTGTGTGTCTCTCTCTGTCTCTGTCTCTCTCTCTTTCTCGCTATCTCGTCAATCTCTCTTCAGCCCTTGACCTGGGTTTTTAAAAACACACAGGATAGCCTTAGGTCCTCCACGTCATTCCTGTTCTCTGCTCATCCAGTGCTGCTTAAGAACACTGAGTCTGTGTGGTTTGGGGGGGCAGCTCTGCCCCCATCACCGAGCCTCTTGGTGCTTGCTTTTACAGCCCATAGAGTCAGTCCCGCCCAGATACCTGTCAGGTTTCACCTCCCTCAGGAAGGAGAACAGGAGCTTTAGTTGTGCATGGATGCAGAGGTGCCAGTGAAGGGTGCCAGGCCATGCACGAGCCTTGTCAGGGCCTGTCAGGCACAGCCCACCTCCTGAGTGAACAATGGAACCCTCCCTTCCCATCGAGGCCCCCAGCAGACGGACACACTCTTCTTGCTGCCTCTCTCGGTTTTGTGCCAGGGTCTGTGCGTTCCCTGGCTAGCACCGGGTGGAACAGGCAATCCCCTTGCCTTGCTGCCGCCCTGAGCGGGGAGGGTGGGGGTGGTCTTTCTTGAATGTTGTGCCCTCCTCTTTCTAAGGCTTCCTGCTTTCTCTTCTGAGCCCTGAACCCAGAGGAAAGTGGACTCTGGAATTTCAAATTTTCAAAAATTTGAAAAGCTGCATGTTCTCTGTGGGATTAACGGGGTGACATTGGAGATAACCAGGCCTGTTCTTGGGGAGAGAGTTTCAGCGGTCGGTTGGTTGGTCGGTCAGTTGGCGGCCTGTGTCTTGTTACACTGAGCCACTTTGGCTGTCCTTTGTGGGAAGGACACATGTCCTTTTTAGGATGGGGAGTCTGCCTGGCTCCCCCACCTCCCCCTCCTGGCCCTGGAATCCTCTCCCACATGCCCCTTCTCATGTTCCACCTGGCTGGGGGAACTGGGATCAGAGCTGCATTTGTGAGGCTTCAACTTGGGGGTTCTCTGGCTCAAGACTGAGAGTTGGTACCATTTTCCACTCAGGCTGAGTGACTGAGTGACACCCCTCATTCTCATAGTTGTCAGAAAGAGCGAATCTTCTTGTGACAATGTGGTGGCCAAGTGCATGCCCTAGACCCAGGGCCTGTTATTACAGGAGGGATGAAAGTGACAGGGCCCCAGGGATGGCATCGGACCTTGTGCTTATTCTTGAGCTCTGCCCATTCTCCTTTGGGCTAAGACTCAGATCTGGGGACTGAGGCTTCAGCTCGCTGACAGGTACCTAAAGAGATTGTTGTCCCCTTATTCTCACTAGCACAGGGGTTCCCTTGTTGTAGCCTCTCTAGTTTAGAGACACAGTGAGGAACGAGGTAGCCATATCCCTGTGTGTAGCACTTCTGCAGATCCTTGGAGCCTTCATGGGGCAGCGCTTTGGGGAGAAGAGAGATGCATACAAAGCATGATTGCCACAACTGCTAGGCTGAGGGTCATAGAGGCCAGCCAGGCTGGAGCTAAGGTTGATGGAACATCATTTCAGAGCAGGGCCAGAACTGAGAGCCCCCAAGCCCCAAGGGACCCTACAGACTCTCTTCTTGGGGATCAGGGGGTCTACAAGAGTCCCTCTGAGTCACCCTGCCATAAAGAGGGCAGTGCCTACAGTAGCTGGTGTGTGGAGCATCATTGGGGTGGTGGCCATGGGAGCGGAAGGACAGATGGACTGACGGATGAGAGCAGGAGTGAGGGTGGATCTGAGAAAGAACCTGGGAGGTGGTAACTCACGAAGGCGCTCCAGGTGGTGATGTTTTGTTTTTTTTTTCTGGGCATGATGGCAGAGAGAGATGGAAGCTCTGCAGGTGGCCTTGCTGTGTTATTAAAGTTTGAGCCAGTGACATGGTGTCTTGGGGGATACTAACAGATCCTGGGTTAATAAAAGTGACTCGGAGGGTACTACAGAGATAGGAAATTGGGAGGTCCTTAACTTAATGTAGCCACCATGGTGGCTTGGTCCTCGGCGTCCCAGAGGGTCCCCTGGGCCAGAAGAGATCCCTGAGCACAGGGACAGTGGTAGACCCTGAGCACTGCCAGCTGTGACTCCCAAACCAGAAATAACCAGTTCCCCACCTGACCAGCTCTGGGGGGTGGTGGCTTGGTAAGATCAGCCATGTGCCCCGTGCCCCTCATCCCAGCTACCAGAAAGGGGGGTGTCACTAGATTGATGGCCCCAGCCAGTGGCCAATGTCTTCCTTTTGTCTTTCTGCTTATCAGCTACCCTAGTCTAGCCTGCAGTGCCGTTATTCACTGTGTTTATTCCTGTAAATATTTGCCCCTAAACCCTCGCTCTGTCCTCCCTGAGAGCTCCAGAGGATGGAGCAAGGGGTCAGGAAAGTCCCTCCAGTGAGACTGGAGGCTCTAGAGATAAGACTGAGTTGGATGGGGCACCCTTGGTTGCTTCACCTCCTGAGCCTAAATAAGATGAGTCTTGAGAAAGAAAAGAAACTGCAGATGTCCTGCTAGCCCTGAGGCCAGGCCAGGTGGTGGTGAGCCGGGCTGGAGCCTAGCTCAGTGCCCAGAGAACAAGTCTTTCCTGCCCAAGGAGGGAGGCTGCCCTCCACCTTCACTCCCTCTTCACTCTCGCTGGGAACACGGGGATGTGGGCTCACAGAGAAGGCACTGCTAGCTCACCCCAAGCCTAAGCTTGGAGACCCTCATTCAGCTGAAGCTGAATGGGACAATGCTCCTGGATCCAGAGCCCCAAGTCTGTCCAGGCAGGCCCCATTTGCAACTCGAAAGTCTGTTCAGGGAGGTCCGCTTTGCACTCCTCTCCAAGTTGAAGGAGCTTAAAGGGTGACCAGGTTATGGCTCACAAACTACTTTTGTTGTTGCTTTTGCTCTTTTTGGTGGCAGCTTCAGAATGGAATTTTCACCCAGGGAAGTAATTGTGAGTAGAAATCCCTGTTCCAGTATTGACTCTCTAAGCCTTGGCTGGATCTTCCTCTGTGAGCCCTAGAGACAAACGAAAAGAGAGCCCCCTCTATTTTATTATTATTACTATTATTATTATTATTATTATTATTATTATTATTATTATTATTATTGGTTTTGGGTCACACCTGGCGGCACTCAGGGGTTACTCCTGGCTCTGCGTTCAGAAATCTCTCCTGGCAGGCTTAGGAACCCATATAGGATGCCAGGATTCGAACCACTGTCCTTCTACATGCAAGGCAAATGCCCTAGCTCCATCCTATCTCTCTGGCCCCACATCTGTATTTTTGTACTGGGAAGTGCTCTCTGTTTAAAAAATAATTGCTTTATTGCAATTTATTGCTCTATTTATAATTGAAGACTGAGCAAAGTTCAAAATGATGAATCAGGACAGAAACACAGGGAGCAAACTCGGGAGGCCTTCTGGGCCCAAGGTTAGAGTTCAGAGTGTGTCTCTTTGGGGGGTGTATTAGAGGTCAGGAGTGGGTGCACTCCACCTTGCAGAGAGGCCACACTCCAGGGGCCTTTGAGGTGGGCTGCGCTGATTGCATCTTCCTCAGCAATCAACAGGTTAATGATTTGTGATCAGTGCTCACCCCACACAGAAGGAAGTCCACACGCACAAGAGCAGAACTTTTAAAGCTCTGTGGAGGTTCACTGAAGGGACACCTGGGGTCTTATTCACAGGGAAAAGGCACCCCTTTCTGCATTTCTGCTCAGTGCTGGGATGGCCAAGGGGAGGGAGATGCAATCTGGGTGAAGACACCTGCTGGCTGCACACCCCCTTCATCTGTCAGTTGGGGTGTTGTTTCTCTGTTTTACTAAACAAATAAACAGGGCCT
>PVKC010047416.1:0-11029 GCA_004027635.1 Crocidura indochinensis | reverse complement strand
GACATAGAGAATATACAAGTACAAAAATGATAAATTGTTCCAGAATTCAAGAAATGTAAGAGATTTATTTTAAAGCAGTAAAATGATCAAGGGAGGAATTTATTGCCTACAAATGAGAAATAGGCAAGAAAAAAAAAGCAAGCTTGCAAAAGGTTGGGTCTTTAATATGAATCAGTTCTCAATGTATGACTTAATAATGAATGTATAACAACCCCAACAAAAGCTTTATTTAATTAATTTCCCCATCTATAGTTCTTTTAGTCAACCAGTCTAGCTATTTCTAGTGAATATTTCTATATCTTGATAATAATATGTCTGTAACAGTTATGTTGAGATTACATGGGAAAGTCTGTAATTATATATGCCAACTTCCTAGTGAATGACTGTTAATTGAAAATTAATTCAATGTACCACTTTTGCATACTCATGTTTCTTTAAAATTTGTGTATATCTGCTGTGTCCATGAGGTGCAATTTAAAAGCCAAATTACAGAAACGTTGATTAGAGGAATTTGTCTTACTTGACACTAACACCCCAGATTCCCTTGTGTTAAAGCTGCTTTCTATGACTCCAGACAATAAGGAAAAGCCTGTAAATGAGAGGGGAAAAAAATTCTCATAAATGAGAGAACAACAAGCTTGCAGAATCGATGCACTCATTTATAGCCTCAAAAAGTCAAAAGAAAGCTTGTACCTTCAAATTATTTATAGTCAGTTCATTCAGAAATTTCCTCTTCCTAAAATAAATGCATTTAAAGAAAACGAGTTCTTTCAGAATCTTTTTATGGATCAAAAAATTAGAGGCATTCCTATTTTTTTTTCTGAAAAATAATTTCAGATGAAAAGCCCTCTCATTCATCACTAGAAATCTCAAGAGAAGGTTTTTTTTTTTTCTTTCATTTTTGGGACCACACCCTGTAGTGCTCAGGGCCTCCTCCTGGATACTCAAGGCTTATTCCTGCTTTAACTCAAGGATCAGACCTGGCAAGGCTCCTGGGACTATATGGAGAGACTTACCAAACTCAGATATCATGTGCAAGGCAAGCAACCTAACGACTATAAATCTCTGCTGCCTCTTTTTTGTTGTTGTTGTTGCTGTTGTTGTTTTGCTTATGCTTTTTATATATAATTATTTAAGCACCATGGTTGCAAAATTGTTCATGATTGAGTTTCAGTAATAAAATGTTCACCACCCTTCACCAGTGTTCACTTCCTGCCACCAATGTCCAAAGTTTCCCTCACTCCTATCCTTCCCCACCAGCCTCTGAGCCAGGCATTTTACACACACCCCCTTCCTTTACTGTGGTTTTCACTATTGTTAATGCTGTGGCACCATACATATCACTTTATCCATGTTCAGCACCCAGTTCTTGTCAAGAGTTATCAATTACAAATATCATTGTCATAGCGAACCATTCACTATCTTAACTGTATTCATCACTGTTTGTGGCAAGCTTCCTACCATGGACTGGTTCTCTTGATCTTCATCCCTATTGTCCCTAGATATTACCATACTATCCATTATTTTTTACACACCACAAATGAATGATATTATTCTATATATACCCCTCTCTGACTCATTTCACCCAGCATATTAGTCTCCACATTTTTTCCAAATATAAGAGTTCATGACTTCTTTTTTTCTAACAGCTGTGTAGTATTCCATTGTGTAGATGTACCACAATTTCTTTGGCCACTCATTTGTTCTCCTGCCCTTGGGGTTGTTTCCAGATTCTGCCTATTGTAAATATTGCTGCATGGTGTTTTGTCCAAAAGAATATGCCTAGAAATGGTATTGCTGGGTCATATGGAAGCTAAATTTCTAGATTTCTTAAAAAATTCATTGTTTTCCAAAAATGCTGAAAAAGTCTGTATTCCCACCAGTAGTGAATGAGAGTATCTTTCTCCCAGCATCTACACCAGCACTGGTTTTTCTTTTTCCTTGTAATATGTACCAGTGTCTGTGGTGTTCAATGAAATCTCATTGTTGTTTTGATTTGTATCTCCCTGATGATTAGTGATTTGGAGTGTGTTTAATATTCTTTTATTTTAAACAATTTTTATTTTGACCAAAGTGGATTATAAATCTTTCACAGTAATATTTTAGGTACATAGTGACATTGAATCAGGGGCATTCCCACCACCAATGTTGTCCTCCCTCCACCCCTGTTCCCAGCATGCATCCCATATTCCCCTCCTATGCTCCCCTGGGCTGCTAGTATATAAATGGTCACCTCTGTGTCTAGCTTGTTGTAGATTGAGTCTCAATTCTGTTGTCGTTGGCTTTGAATTTGGTGTTTAAGTCTGATGTGTTTAATATTCTTGATGTACTGTTTTTCTAGTATTTTGTTGAAGATCTTTGTATCTGTGTTCATCAGTGATATAGGCTTGTAGTTCTCTTTTATTGGTGGCGTCTTTGTCTGCTTTTGCTCTTATAGTGATGTTAGCTTCATAGAAACTGCTTGGGAGTGTTTCTGTTTCTTCAAATTTCTGGAAGATCCTTACAGAGTTGGCAGATCCTCTTTAAAGGTTTGAAAGAATTCACTAGTAAATACGTTTGGACCTGAGTTTTTGTTTGGGGGAAGTCTTTTAATCACCATTTCAGTTTCCCAATAGTGATAGGAAGATATTTTAAATTATCTTGGTTCAACCTTGGGAAGTTATAAGAGTCCAAGAATGTATCCATTTCTTCCAGATTCTCTTGTTTTGTGGTAGAAAGATTCACAAAGTAATCTCTGATTGCCTTTTGAATTTCTGTAGTACCTATAGTGACCTCCACTTTTTCATTTCTTATTTTATTAAATTTTTCCCCTTTTTTGTGAGTCATGCTAATGATTTACCAATATTGATTTTTCTTTTCAAAGAATCAACTCTTATTGATATTTTTTTCCGTTTGGTTTTTGGGCCACATCCAGTGATGGTCAAGGGTTACTTCTGTTTGGTTTTTGTTTTGTTTTGTTTTTGATTTCTGGGCCACATCTGGTGACACTCAGGGGTTACTCCTGGCTATGGGCTCAGAAATTGCTCCTGGCTCAGGACACCATATAGGATGCCAGGGATCGAACCCAGGTCTGCTCCGAGTTGGGTCAGCTGTGTGTAAGGCACATTATGCCCTACTACTGTGCTATTGCTCTGACACCCAGGACCTATTTCTGAGTGCAGAGCCAGAAGTAACCCCTGAGCATCACCAAGTGTAGCTTGCAAACCAGTAAAATAAAATAAAATAAAATAAAATAAAATAAATAGGCAAGGGGTAAGGATATAAAATACAAGTGATGACTAACTTGTATTTGACCCATATCCCTCTGAGTACCACCAAATACAACTCGGTTAAACCAGTTATGACCAACTTTGTAAGGCCTGAGCAACAGTACATCCTTGACCCTCGCATTGAACCAGTAACCCAGTTGAATAGGAATTACCTGCTAGATAATTTGGATGATGCTTTCCTGAATGATGCTTCAGGAAAAATAAGTTAAGTAAAACTTAATTTCTTGTTTAAATTTTGAATACTTTTATCAATGGAGAGTATTGTATCAATGGAGAGGACAGGAGCTAGCTCAAGCATCATATCACATGCTAGCATGTGTGAGACTTTGGTATTGATCCTTGTCACTGCATTGTCCCACTCCAAAACGTTGCAAATGTAGACTTGAGGACCCTTACACACCAGTAAACTGAGTATCACATTGTCAGTTTCACTGGACGAGTATTGCTGAGAATGACTATTGGTCCACAGGAGTCATGGGGAAGGGTTTTTGTAAAGATAAATAAACAGAACAGCAAACTGTTAATGTTTCATGGAAACAACATTAGTTCCATTGCCCTGAAAATATTAAATATGTTTTTAATTTAATTTAATTTAATTAAAAATTTTTGGCGTTTGGGGCACACCCGGTAACACTCGGGGGTTACTCCTGGCTATTGCTATTAGAAATTGCTCCTGACTTGGGGGACCATATGGGACACTAGGGGATTGAACCATGGTTTATCCTAGGTTAGCGTGTGCAAGGCAGACACCCTACCACTTGGATCACCTCTCCAGCCCCTATTAAGTATGTTTTGTTGGATGTTTTATTCTAAATTTTTGTAGTGTATGTGTGTGCTTTCCACATCCACAGATTTTCAGAGTTTACTCCTGGCTCTATTCTCAGGGATAATTCACAGTGTGGCTCAGAATATTATATGGAATGTAGGTATTGAACCAAGTTGGATTCGTGCAAGGCAAGCACACTACACATTATACCATCTCTCCAGCCTCTCTTCTACTTACATTGCCTCTCCTCTCACAAGCCAGTTACTTTTCAGTTTGTTTATGTTTCCATGTTTTTGTTTTCTGCTAGAGCTTTGTCTCAACTGCCTAGATATTTCTCTCTATATATACATATATATATAATATCAATGTTTTATATATATATATAAAACATTGATATTATTAAGTTCCTAACTTAGCCTTAACTTTGATCAGCTTTATTGGTATAATTTTTCTATAAACTTAGTTTTATGGTAAGCAGACTGGTAGATAAACTTGTCATTGTGAAAACAAACTATTGAGAGAACTCATTTATTTTCTCCCTGTATGTATCTCATATGTGCTCTCTAATAAAAGCAGAGAAGAAAAGGCTAGGGATTGGCTGGTTAATCAGCTATTTCATCTATACCTTTATTTTTCTCTCCTCATGATCTTTGCTCTGTTGTAGACACTGGAGGTGGTGTTCTGGTACAGAACTCCTTCCTTTCTTTTTGACCAGAACCCTTGGTCTCTGGGTAGTGGTGAGGAAGGGTAATTGTATTGAATTATTGATAGGAACAGGGGCCTGGAAAAGAGGCATCAGGTTAGTGTACTTTCTCAATTTTAATCCCCAAACTCATTTCTACTTTCAGGATTTCCTGGAATTCAGAATGATGTTTGGAGCCTGTCTGAGGCTTGCTAATAGAGTAAGGTTTAACTTCTCCTATTATTCCTAGCTATAGGTGCCTAGATGATAACTTTTCCAGGTGTATTCTAACTGTTTTATCTACTTTATTTGGAAGGAAAAAAAGAAAGAAAAAGAAAGAAAGCTCTATATTTTTTTCAGTTGGAAAAGTTTTACCAGTGCTCTTCCTGGACAGAGCCTCTTTATAATACTGAAGCCTGCAAGAGAATGACTTTTTAAAAAATAAAATCTTTATTTAAGCACCATGACATGAGACAGGCATTCTACTTCTCTCACTCATCAAGATTGTCAGGACAGTTGTTAGTGTAGTTATTTCCCTAATTGCACTCACCATTCCTTGTGGTGAGATTCATATTGTGAGCCAGTCTTTCTGGCCCTCATTTCTATTGTCTCTGGGCATTATGACAATAATGTCCTTATTTTTTTCTTAAAACTCATAGATCAGTGAGAATATTCTGTGTCTATCTCTCTCCCTCTGACTTATTTCACTCACCACAATAGATTCCATGTACATCCATGTATAGGAGAATTTCATGACTTCATCTCTCCTGATGGCTGCATAATATTCCAATGTGCATATGTACCACAATTTCGTTAGAGAATGACTTTTTAAGACTTGGCAATGCTCAGGGATCACTCTTGGTGCTCTGGGGACCATATGTGATGCTGAGAATTGAATTGGGGTTGGTTGCATGCAAAGAAAGCACCCCCTGTACTATCTATTTGGCTCTGATTTTTATGTTTTTGAAAAATCCTGAGAAGAAAAGTAAAGTGAATATCAGATGAGTCTACAGTTTGAGACCACTTTGCCATGGTTATTCAGTTCTAGATCCAGCAGCATGACAGAGCAGTCTGATTGTACATTCATGTTCATAAGGGTCACTTATTTACTAAGAGATTCAAACATCCTCTACACCTTACCTACTTCCTAAACACAGACAGCCCCCCCACACACACACAAATTAACTGTGAGCTCAAGAGACTATTTCAAGTAAAAATTGTACTTCTCTTTACGAAGAATAAAAGAAGTTAATCTCAGGGCCAAGTGGTGGTGCAAGTGGTAAGGGGTCTGCCTAGAGTGCTATAGCTTACTACAGACCACGGTTAGATACCCTGGCGTTCCATAGGGTCCCCCAAGCCAGGATCGATTTCTGAGTGCATAGCCAGAAATAATCCCTGAGTATCACCTGGTGTGGCTCAAAAACCAAAAAACAAAGAAAAAAAAAAGAAGAAGCTAATCTTTTTAAGTTAAATGGAAAATTTATAAAATAGCTAGATGTCTTCTTTTGGGAAGAGCCATTATATATTTTCTCTGCACATGAAACTTATATAAATGAATAAATAAATAAGGCTAAACTGTTTTTATGCATACAGGCAGTTGGTTACACCGAAGAACATATTGACTGCTATCCTGGCCTGAATCTTCAGTTTGGCTCTGAGTAAGCTCTTAATAAATTTCGCCTTTACCAAACTTAAAATTGCTTTCCAGAAGCAATTATTTTTGTTGACATTCCAACCTCCAACAATCCTTATTGATAGTTTTCATTAACTGTTGTCTCCTCTCACATTCTCATTGTCCTTGTAAATTTGTGACTTCTGTTTTTTTTTTTTTTTTTTTGGTTTTTGGGTCACACCCGGCAGTGCTCAGGGGTTACTCCTGGCTCCATGCTCAGAAATTGCTCCTGGTAGGCACGGGGGACCATATGGGGCACCAGGATTCGAACCGATGACCTTTTGCATGAAAGGCAAACACCTTACCTCCACGCTATCTCCTGGGTCCCATGACTTCTTTATTTATTTGTTGCAGTTACGAATGGTCTTAAGAGTAAGAGAATATTAAAAAAAAATTGATTGATTCATCATGTTTGCCTTCAAGCCATATCCTTTTTTCATATTCCTAAACTGTCTTGTCATATTGTTTTACAACCTCCAGGACTCAAATGCAGGAAATCCAAATCTTATTTAGCTCTATTTTATTGGCACTGATATTGAAGGTCATCCTCATCCCAATTTCTCATCAAAGATGCATCACCTTTCAAAATGAACTTTGCATGATTCTTGCAGTTTCCAAGTCCTTTGGCCTTCAAAATGGTCATCTGGACAGAGAAAGGGGTGAGAAAAGTAGGTGAGGCATTTTAGAAGCAGAGAATGTTCTCATGCCTGGGGAATAAGAATCTGAAGTCAGTAGAGAATGCAGTTTGGTCGGTCTCCTCATATTTTATTTCATGCATTCTTGTTCTAAAGAGCCAGGAGAGAGAGCTGGGGAACAAATAGCACCACATAACAGGAAAGGAAGTGTCAAAATTAAAAAGTGGGAATAGAAACATAAAATAATTATTGGGGGTCTGTTGACAGTATTAGAACCATTTTGTCTAATTGCCATACAATTTAATAACAATTTATATATCTCATTATATAGGTTGAAAACTAAATTTGTGGAATACACTGGTTGGAATAGTAAATAGTTGACACATGTACTCAATGCACATTGCAAATGATGGTATTAGTATTTATTGGGTAATGATGATATCATTATCAGAGAAGAAGCTTGTTAGTAATTGACTGCTGGGGAAGACAAAGGGCATTGCACCAAGAGGTATGATAAAGGTGAAGTATTTTGGAAGTTAAGCTAAACTAGAGGTCAGAAGTCTTTCATTGCAACAGGAGATTTGAAGCAAATCAGAGCTAGAGTATTGTCACGGAGAGGTGCACATCTAATCAACTCTATGTATTGATCACTATCCTTTTAAAAGATGAAGAAAATAATAAATACACCAATTTTGTACATTACCATGAGGATTTAATGCCTAAAACACAGTAATTACTAAATAAATGTTAGTTGTTATTGTTAGTCTTGGCAGGGATGAGGTTGTAATTACTTCTCATTAAATGTTTCATGCAGTTCTAAACCCAAGCTAAGCATAAAGGATGACTGAGAGCAAACAGAGGATGTGGTCACAGTCAAGATCTCACTATATCAGACTTACAGGGGGAGAAAAAAAGGGGGAGGAAAGTCATAAGATTAAATCCAGAGACACATTTGCAAATGATAATTGTTCATGGTGAATTTCTGTTTGAAGACCAAATCTCTACCTCCCATAATTCAAGATACATTTGTCTAGTCTTTATTACTATATTAATTATTATTATTATTTGAATTTTTGGACCACATTCTGTGGTGCTCAGGGATTACTCCTGGCTCTGCACTTAGAAATCACTCCTGGCAAGCTAGGGAACCATAGGGGATGCCAGGGATCGAACCTGGGTCTGTCCCGGGTAGGCCACATGTAAGGCAAAGATGTGGCTTCTGTGCTATCTGTCCTGTCTTTTAAAGCTGTGTATTTTTTCCCCAGTATTAAACTCCAATACACAGAGCAGGACTGGCACATAGTAGTCCTCCATAGTCATTGGATGAATAGATAAATGAAAGGTTGCATATAGAAGGATACAATTAGCTAAGAGCTTGGTGGCTGCTTAAAGCATCAGGACTATTTTCATATATTATGGTTAATAAAAGTTTAAAAGAAGAAAGAACTTGAGTTGGCTGTTACAGATCTTGAATTTGGCAGTGTGCTGATTTTTTTTTATATCAGTGCTTTGGCAGCTTTTATCATCCAGTGTTTGAATGATGAATAAGTACTTTCTTACTAAAAGATAACACATGGCTCTTATATTTTATGGAATAACAAATCCTTCACGTCATTGTGGATATTTAAAATGTGTTTCATAATTAGAGAAACAAAAATGAGCTTTGGTAAGGCTGAGACAAAATTGAAATCCTCGGGGGCCGGGCGGTGGCGCTGGAGGTAAGGTGCCTGCGCTAACCTAGGATGGACTGTGGTTCAATCCCCCGGTTCCCCATATGGTCCCCCCGTGCCTGCCAGGAGAGACTTCTGAGTGAATAGCCAGGAGTAACCCCTGAGCGTTGCCGGATGTGGCCCAAACCCCCCCCCAAAATTGAAATTCTCAGGAGCGAATCCAGAGCAAATTAATTTTGGATCAGTGCATATTTGGGATCTAGAGTCCAGCATACACAAGAGCTTGTAATGCAAGGGGAGAAAGGATAGCGGTTTCTCCTTAAATTGTTATGTGTAAAAGGAATTTCCACTATAAGGTGGGTTGGCTGATAAAACTGTTGTTAATCTAGGACCTACAGGGTAACTAAAGGACAATGTTATAAGATGGTAGATTTGTATAAAAAGTTGAAAAATATTATTATTATTATTATTATTATTATTATTATTATTATTATTATTATCATCATCATCATCATTTTCTCTGAGGGAGAACTACTTTTTAGACCTGAATTCTAGTTCTATGCTCAGAAATCACTCCTGGGTTTGCTCAGGGGACTATAAGCAGTGCTAGGATCAAACATGTAGAAGGAAAGCACCATAATCTCTATTATACTTTCTCTTCAACACTGGAGAATTGTTATTTTGAAGTGATTATAAAATTTTGGAGAGACTTGAAGCTTTAAGTTTGAAGTAATGCAAAAAGAGAATATAGCAGAATTAAGAAGAAAAACTTAAGGGGCTAATATAAAAAAATATACAAGGTTCTGACAGAACTTAATAAGAAAAAAACCATATAAACCCATCAGAAAATGGAGAGAAGAAATCAAAAGACATGTCCTCAAAAAAGAAATACAAGTGGTCAAAAAAACACATGAAAAAATGCTCCACATTACTAATCATTAGAGAGTTGCAAATCAATACTACAATGAGGTGGTATCTCACACCACAGAGACTGGCACACATCACAAAGAACAAGAATAAAGAACAGTGCTGGCAGGTATGTGGAGAAAAAAAAAAACTCCTATTTGCTGTTAGTGGGAATGCCTCTATGGAAAACAATATGGAGATTCTTCAAAAAACTGGAAATTGAGCCCCATTTGATCCAGCTATTCCACTCCTAGGGACATACCCTAGGAACACAAAATCACAATACAGAAACCCCTTCCTCACATCTATATTCATTGCAGTGTTATTTACAATAGCCAGAGTCTGGAAACAACCAAGATGCCCTTCAACAGATGAATGGCTAAAGAAACTGGTTCATATAAACAATGGAATATTATGCAGCTGTCAGGAGAGATGAAGTCATGAAATTTTCTTATACATGGATATACATGAAATCTATTATGTTGAGTGAAATAAGTCAGAGGGAGAAAAATAAACACAAAATAGTCTCACTCATCTGTGTGTCTTAAGAAAACTTAAAGATATTACTGTAATAAGGACCAGAGACAATAGGGTTAAGGGCTGGAAGGGCTGGAAGGACCGGCTCACAATCTGAAGCTCATCACAAAGAATGGTGAACGTGGTTAGGGTAATAAATACACTAACATCTAGCATGACAATGTTAAAGAATGAAAGAAGTAGAATGCTGTCACAAATATAGGCAGGGACAGGGGAGGGGGGCATTGGTGGTGGGAATGTTGCACTGGTGAAGGGGGGTATTCTGTTTATGACTGAAACCCAACTACAAACATGCTTGTAAGCATGGTGCTTAAATAAGAGTTATATATTTATAAAAAAGAAAAAAAAAAGAGAAACTTGGAGCCAAAGCAATATCACAGAAGACAGGGCATTTCCCTTGCATGCCTTTGACCTGGGTTTGATCCTTGGTATCCCACATAGCTTTTGAAACCTGCCAGGAGTAATTTCTGCGTATAGAGCCAGGCAGGAAGATCTCCTGAGCGCTGCTGTGTGTGACCCAACAAAACAAACACAAATGAAAGGGAAAGTTATATAGTGGATATGGGATAGAAATGCTAACAGGAGAGTGGAGTAGCAAATGTCTAAAGGAAATTTTTACCCTAATTTAAACTAGTACCTCATTCTAAAAAATGGGGTCTATCATAGGTCCTCTTGAAATATCCCACACTGATATAAACATGCTAATTATTTCTTTGGTGCCTAAGGGAAATTGACTTTCCTTTAGAGATAGTAGCTGCAAAGATAATAATCTGCAAAGAGAGCTATTATCCAGCACAGACTTGGGGTTCCCAACAAAGTCTGCTCAGTTTTGAGACCAGTTCTCGGGTTTTTGTTGCCTTTGGCAATTTTGTTGTTGTTGTTGTTGTTGTTG
>PVKC010047415.1:0-11120 GCA_004027635.1 Crocidura indochinensis | reverse complement strand
AAAGAAGGAAGGAAAGGAAAAAAGAAGGCAAAAAGAGGAAGGAAGGAAGGAAGGAAGGAAGGAAGGAAGGAAGGAAGGAAGGAAGGAAGGAAGGGAGGGAGGGAGGGAAGAAGGGAGGGAGGGAAGGAGGGAAGGAAGAAGGAAGGAAGGAGGGAGGGAGGGAAGGAAGGAGGGAAGGAAGAGGGAAGGAGGGAGGGAAGGAAGGAAAGAAGGACCGAAGTGATAGCATAGTGGTAGGACTGTTTGCCTTGCGCGCTGCTGACCAGGGACGAACCCGGAGTCGATTCTCAGCAGCTCATATGGTCCCCCCAAGTCTATCAGGGGCGATTTCTGAGCATAGAACTAGGAGTAACCCCTGAGCACCATTGGGTGTGCCCCTCAAAATAAAGAAGGAAAGAAGGAAGATAGAGAGAGGGAGGAGAGAGGAGAGGAAGAGAGAAGAAAAGAGACAGAGGAGAAAGAGAGGAAGAGAGAAGAGAAGGCAGGAGAAAAATAAGAGAGATGAAGAAAGAGGAGAGAGGGAGAGAGGATAGAAAAGATTGTCCAGCAGTTGAAGTCCTAATGCTCAGCAAGGATGGAAGCCCACTGCACTCCCATGTGAGGCCTGAGCCCATCTCTTGCTTGGCCAGGCTGCTCAGGGTCTCTGGTCTCCGTATCCCTTGGAGGATAATGAGGCGCCACTTGCCCTTGCCACGGGGGCCTTTCATCTCACAGTGGACACCGGCCACAAAGGTGCCCAACTGTGTGGTGCAGCCTGCTGGGCCCCAAGTGTGCTGGGGGTGTGCCCAGCTCAGATAGGCTGCCCCACCAGAAGGGAGTCCTGGATTGAACCCAAGGGGCCACTGATGAGTAGCTTAATGTGGAGGGGGAGGAAATTACCTCTATCTGGAAGCAGGGGGTGGGGGTTGGAGGGCAAGAAGGCAGTCACAGGGGATGCCAGCAGGAGGCATCAATTTTACTTTTTCTCATGGGGAAAAAAAGTTTTGCAGGAAAACCACCAGCCACTGGTTAAAAGAAGCAAATAATTTCTGCAGGGAAAAGTGGGACTGGATGACTCAACTTACCTGCTCCATTTTCCAACTATTGGGCAAGCTTCAAACCTTCTTTCCTACTCTTCCCTGCTTCCCCATTTCCTCTCCTCCATCCCCCCCGCTATGTCTGCACCTGGGGTCCTTCCTTCTTGGGGTGATAGGATTTCAGACACAAGCCAAGACCTTCTGCCACCAGCACAGTACTCTGGCTCTGTGCCTTCTAGAAAAATCACACGGGGTGCACCCCACACATCCACCCCGGCCGGTGGTTAGCAAAGCTGCAGGGGTCACACACAGCAATGTGGCAGCGGCAAACCAAACCGGTACCTTGGGGCGTTCCTGGCGGCCACGGGAGGCCAGGGCGAGCTGCCGAGCCAGCTTCAGGGCTTCGATCCGCATGACAGCAAATTCTAGCTCCTCCTGAGATTGGGGTATGGGGGCAGACCATGGGGAGCAGCGGGGTGGCATGAGTGTGGGTGAGGACAGGCCCTCCATGAGCCCTACCACGCTTCTGCAACCCCCATTTTCTTAGGAGAGAAATTTCTGCTTCTTGGGGAATGCCTGTCAGGATGGGGACCATCTGCAAAATGGAGTTTTTGTCGGGGTTTGGGATTTTAATGGGAGTAGACACTTTTTCCTGCTTATTTTCTTCCTGATTTCTGTCCTTTGTGTGGAGGACACCTAGCCATCCACAGCTTGGGACAGGACGGTGTCTTTCTAAGCCAAGGTTTGCTCTGAACTTGCTAGCTGGAGGCTGTGGGTTTCAGCTAGCTGAGTTCAAATTGGGAGCAGACAACTGTTTAGGCTGCAGACGCCAGCCCTGGTCCAGATGTTCCTTTTGGGGGCCCCCTCGAGAAAGAGCGCTGAAGACATAAATAACTTGGCTCCACGGTGAGGTAACATGCTCGGTGGCATGAATGAATAAATTCCAGAACCTGCTTTGAGGGTTCTGGAAACTTCTGAAAAATGGCTGGGAGAGAGGGAAGGAGGGAGGAGCGGCCCACTTCCACCATCACACACCCAGACTGCGTCTATCGTAGAGGCCACATTCACAGCAGCCCTGTACGAAAAACTTTGGAGTTTGAGGTGTCTGGGGATGGTTTATTCTCTACTGAAGTTTCTCACAAATTCCCCAGATATCACGGAGGGATATTGGGAAGGGATATTGAGTAGGGAGAGGAAGCTACAAACCTGCAGTTTCTGAGCAAAGACTGGGGGATTCTTTTCTGCTAAGTCGGGTTCCAGATAGTCAAGTGCACCACAGAGTGCGGCTGGATGGGCCAGCCTGCTGAGGAGAGCATCAGCAGAGGCAAAGGAGCCCTCGGGAGCTGGCTGCAGGCAGAGCACCGGAAAGCAGAGGAGAAACAGACAGACAGAGACAGGTTCAGGAGAGGACCCTGGTTGGCGAGACTAAGGGCAGCACCAGCTGGTGCAAAACTGTCCTCCCAGCTCCATCCCCCTTTGTCAACCCTGGGGTACCCTCAAGTGCCAGCCCCTTACAAAAGACAGCTCTGGGGTCCTCCCTACCTCCACACCACTGGACACCTTCACCCCTGAGCAGAACCAATGTTCTTAGATTTTATTCATTTAGAAAAAAAAAAATCTTAGTGGGCTGGAGATGCACTGGTTGGTCCAACAGGATCCACCAATCTGATAACTCTTGGGGGCAAACAACAAAGGAAGTTAAGGCTGGGAAAGATCACTTTCTGAACAAGGGAAAGCTGGGTTTGAGTAAAAATAGGACTTGGGTAGTTCAAAAAGATGCATGAACCATGCAAAGTCCCCAGACTCTCTGAGAAGGAGGGGAGGCCAGAATCCTACCATCCAAACGTACCAACGTGGGGTCATTTATTCCAAACCCAACTGCCATAGGTTGCACCTCATAGGTGCAGCAGATGCTGCCCGAGAGAAGGAAATGGCTGCTAATATGAACCAACAAGAGCAACATGCTAAAGTCCAGCAAAGATTCTCCCAAGGGTGCTAGCAGGGAGGTCAATGAGATGGAAATAAAATCCAAAAAATTCAGCTCATTTCAGGTTATCTGGGTATGCAGAGAAGAGTGAGGGGGTCCTTGATCCTGCTTTCCAAAGAGGAGGACCATCACCCTGGCCCAGGAAAACTAATGACCCTGTCTTCTGCTTTTGTGCATGGAGAAGGGTTGAGCTGGCCTGGCCCAAACCTACATGGCAGGCTAAGGATTTCAGTGAGAATCAATCTCTCCTATTTTATCTGTGAGGCTCCTCATTGAGATCTGGGGTTCCTAGGGTACAAGCCAAACCCAAGGTGCCAGGGAGGAGAGCTATGAAGACTCCCAGTGATGGGCCCCCCCACACTGTCCCACCTGTCCTGCCCCACTTACAATTTCCATGGCCTCCGAGGGATCACCCAGTGCCATGGCCTCCAGGTCTTTCTGGGCCGCTTTCCCAGGGCCCTGCAGAGGTGACTCCTGCCCGGGGAGCAGCGGTCGGGCTGCAGGCTGCTGGGTCTTCGCCCCCGCATTCACTAGGGCTTCCGTCTCCTCGAAACTTGAGCTGAGGAAGCAACAGGCACCTTGAGCCTTCTTAGTGGGTGACTCTGGGTCTTGGCACTCCTCCCGGTCCTGGGAGCATTACTACCATCATCATCATCACCACCACCACTAGAACCACCATCACCACTAGTCTCATCACCACCATTATCATCACCTCCACCATCACCAACATTTCCACCAGCAGCAGCATCACTATCATGGTTGTCACTGCCATCAGCATCCCCCTTCACTACCATCACCATCATTTCCAACCATCCCATCATTAACAGTTCCACTACCACCATCACCATTAACATTAACCATCATGACACGACCATCATCCTCGTCACCACTACCAACATCCATCCCTCCATCACCACCATCATCTCAACATCATCACCACCAGCACCACCATCTCTGGGGCACAGGGCACCCCATGTCCACCACACAGACATGAGAAGCTGATGAGAACAAGAACCTCATGCAATCATCCTCAAATCCCATCAGGATCACTTTGTTTTTGTCACTTTCACCTTTCCCACAGGACACTGCAGCCCAGAGTATCAGGAAACGTGGTCAGATCACTTGCAATCAGTGGGGGACCCAGACTGTCAGTTCTGCCATGTAGCCTCCCGAGGGACAGATGGCAGTGCGTGTAGCCCAGAGGTCATGTGAGCAGGGCTCACCTGTGCAACTGGCCGGGGTGGGGGGACTAGGATGGCAGTACTTGGGGGTGAGGGGAGGCTGGGACCCACCTCCCAGGAGACTCACCCTGAACATGGCGTCGGGGACTCAGAGATCCGAGCGGGCGGAGACTTGACAGGGCTCTCTTGAGACGCGTCAAACATAAGGTACAAGGCCTGCTTCTTGGGGGCCTCGTCGTCCTGCTGGGGGGTGGAAGTAAATGTCAGTGCAGCCAGAACATGGCACAGAGAAAAATAATCAGAGTCCTCCCTCCCAAGAAATAAGCAGCTTTAAGGGGAAGGGGGGACCTAGGAGCCTCCTCCAGAGGAAGAAGCACTTCCAGGAAACAGAATGCATTTTTCTCCGGCCTGTGTTGCCAACAGAGAGGACATCAGCATAGGGGAGCATTGAAGGGTAAAACAGAAGGGAGGACTCTACGTGGCTAGAGTGAGTCTGGGGGCGCAGAACCCGCTTTCCTAGGTAACTGAGACTGAGCAGAGCCAGGAGACGGAATGGCCCAGTCTTCGGCCTGACACAAGAGACTCACAGTCCCTGGGTGAAACACAGAGGTGGGGGCACCATGCCCAGTTCCGCCATGTGCCCACCATTCGGGGTACAGTCCTGCTACTGTGACAGCCATGGAGCAGCAAGGGCATGTGCAGAACTGAAGGTCTCAGTGCCAGTGACAATTGCACCAGGGAAGACTCTGCTGCGGCCAGCAAAGGTGGATCACCATGCCTCATGTGCTCATAGCCCCCACAGATAGTAGAGTGGTTAGAACACACAGTATGTGCCCAGCCAGGTTCCGTCCTCAGTTCCACAGGGTTTCCCAGAAATCACTGGGTGCATCCAAGGATCAAAGATCCCTGTAATCCTGACCCCCATACTGTAAGGTGGTCAGGTGATTTGGCTTTGCAGTGGCATGAAGGCACCCTCAGGGCCCAGCATTGAATCTTCAGCCTAGTTAGCTGAGACGTACCAATGGGGACCCCATATGCCTCCCCATAAATGTAAGAAAACAAAAGTTGGGAAAAGGCTGTTTGTTCAACTTTCTGCTGTGACCCAAAGCAGCAAATGGAAGAAATAGAAAACAGGTAAGAGTGGACAGACTAGAAACATCCAACCACCATCTGCCTCCTTTCTCAGAGCAATCTCTGGTAAGTTCTCAGACCACAATCATTCCTCACTCACTCCACATCCTGGGCCCCAATGAAAGAGGGAGGAGTCCCAGCTCCCCAGGATGCCTCACACATGGGAGGAACCTGTCCCTTGCTGAGCCCAGGCCAAGGGACTTACAGGTAAGGAGGAGCCGATCTTCTCCATATATTCGATTTCATATGCACTTCTGTAATCCAACTCTGCAAAGGAGACCAAACGAAGGAGGTGAGGCCAGAGGGAAGGGCAAAGTGGGCTGAGCTTCTCAAGAATGGCCCCTGACTGGGGCTTTGCAATCCGGGCTGGAATGGTGGCTCCACCCAGCTACCACAGGAGCCAGAACTCCTGCTGTTTGGAAATGGGAGCAACTCAGCAACATGTCAGGGCAGGCCCAGATCTCTGTGTTGAGCATGAGTCTTCAGACCAGTGTGTGTGTGGCGTGCGGTATATGGTGTATGCATGTGGATTGTATGCCTAACCGTGATGTATGCATGTGATAGGTTTGTTGTTTGTGCATGTATTCCATGTGCACATGGTTTTGGGTGACACAGACCCCTATAAGACCCCGGACAGCCATAAAAGGGGTCTGTCTCTTTAAGAGCTGAGAAATTAGTTAGAAAGATACCCAGGTGACTCTAGAGAGGCAATTGCCTTGGGGCTACATAAGTGGGTTGGGGGGCTATTTCTCCCAGATGCTGGCTACATTTCCTGGACAGCTTCATTGGAAAAACTGTTGTTAGCTGGACTCTTTGCCCTGGTCCTAACTTCAATTCCCTCTCTCTGTCCAGGGGTTGGCTTTAAGGCCCTTGCTTCCCTATCCTTCTTGTTCCCAGTCTCCAGAAAAACTTTCTTATCAGAATTGTGCCTGGCAGATGGCCTCTGGCACACGGCATGAATGCATCTGCATGTATGCATGTGATGTGTGTGACTACATATGCATGCATGTGGCATGTTTGTGATGCATGTGCATATGGCTGGTTTTCTCCAACCATCTCACGAGTGACACAGAATCTTCCCACAGCTTCTTCCCACAGCTTAGGGACATGAAAAGTGGGTGTGATGCTGTCCTGCCTGAGAAGCCCCCAGGCCATGCCCTGTGCCACGGAAGAACAGACACTGTTCCTATCCTGTGGTGTCCATGCAGGAAAAGCTCAGTGACATCCAGAACATTTCCCAAAATGCTCCTGCATCTCTGAGGCCAGCCCATGTTTCAGCCACCAAGACCATTAAAATCTAAGAAGTGAAGGAAATGCCCATTTCAAAGGGATTGGAGACTTTTTTTTTTGGATGAGTAGGGCATACATAACAGCGCTCAGGGGTTACTCCTGGCTCTGCTCAGGAATTATCCCTGGTGGGCTTGGGGGATCCTACTGTATGCTGGGGATCTAACTGGGTCAGTTGCAGTTTGCAAGGCAAATGCCCTCCTGGCTGTGCTACCGCTCCAGCCCCAGACTGGCTGGATACTTATAGTTGTAAAGAAACTTCAGAGAATGGGACCAGAAAGATAACATGGAGGGAGGGCATTTGCCTTGCATGCAGAAGGACATGGTTCAAATCCTGGCATCCCATATGGTCCCCGAGTCTGCCAGGAGAGATTTCTGAGCTTAGAGCCAGGAATAATCCCTGACCCTAGCAATGTCGGGTATGGCCCCAAAGCAAAAACAAAAACAAAACAGAAAAAAGAAAAAAAAAAAAAAAGAAACTCCAGAGCTCCCAGGGAAACCCACAACTGCCTCAGGGATGGACTGCCCTGGGGACCCAGCTTAGCATCCAGCTGAGACCCTGGGGCATCTATTCTGAGTCTCCAATAGTCCTGGCACAGCAGACAGACAGAGACCATGCAAAAAGCAGCAGACAAGCTGATAAGCATCTGCAGGGACTAGAAAGTCTGGGGTTAAGGTCTCACATGTGGCTGATCTGGGTTACATCCCCAGCACCACTAGGAAAGATCCCTGAGCTCAGAGCAAGGAATACTCAGGCCTGAGCAACACTGGGTGTGGCCCTAAAACTAAAACCAACCAGCGAAAAATATGAAAACAAATAAAAATCCAAAAAAAGACAATAAATAACCAAGTGTCTGTTGAGTGACAGCAAAGGTGCTGCTCCAGACCCTTCCCTCAGAGAAACTAAGAGATTTAAGGACCGTCCAGGTGGTGGATTGACATCAATTGGTGTCAAGGGGTTTTCGGACAATGGCAGGAGCAGTCTTGGGAGCCACGTGGCCCCCACACCATGGCTATGGTCCTGGCACTTGGTCCCTCTCGGCTTTCGTCCACAGCTCTGTGATCCCAAAGACTACGCTGAGGGAGTCCTGAGTAGCCTCACAGCCACTCTTCTACCCTCACCTGCTGCTTCCCCTCAATATGAGAACCCCAGGGCCTCACTGTCAAAGGACACTTAACAGGCCTAGCCAGGCTACAGATTAGCAATTTTTCTTGGGGCAGAGCAATAGTGCAGGCTAACGGCCGGAGGTTTGAAGGGGACACATTCTGGAAGAGATTGAACCTGCAGGCAGCTCCCTCCACCCACCCATGTAACACTACAGGGCACCCAAAATGGCCAGAGGGCAAGGTGGAAGGTCCATGAAGAGAGCTAAGAGTTCCTCATTCCAAGCAAAGAAGTGTTCACACTTGATTCAGTCTCATCCCGATACCCACCCCCATTCTCTGTGGCTGCAAGAAAGCAAACTGAGAATACTGAGAGCAGCTCAAGCACAGGAAGGAGGGCTACAGTGGGGCTGAAGACCTCACAGGAGGTGGGAGTGGGGCAAATGGCAGGATTAAGGGACCCAGGCTATTTCTAATTCCCCTTCTCCCTTCCACTCTCTTAATAGGAATAGGACGAGGCTGCCAGAGTATAGAAGCATAGGAAGACTGAGTCAATCAGCACCCTGAGCCCCAGGCATGCTGCACTAGCCAGAGCTGAGCTTATTTCTGGCCAAGAATCAGGCCAGATGCTAAGACTAAAGTCAGGTGGAGGCGGTGGCTGCAAACAGGATGAAGCGAGGTGCCCCAAGTCAGCCCAGGTTTAGGATTTGTGGGTCAGACAGGGGGAGCCATGGACAACAAACAGTCTCCCTAGGAGTTCGGGACCTGACAGTCTGCTCCCTTGGAGCTGTGACCATCTACCACCAACGGGCCAAAGGGCAGGGCCGAGGGTGAGGGGTGCTTACAGTAGGCAGGGGGGTGCAGCGCAGGCATCTTGCAGAAAGGGTTGAGCAGGCTGGGGTTCTCAGGCCGTGCGGAACACTGCTGCGCAGTAGCCCTGAGCACCTTACCTGGCTGAGAGAGGCCTCTCCCGGCCTGCAGCTCCCTAGCACTGCGGTGCTTACCCTCCGAGGGGGACTCGAACTTGGTTTCATTGACAAAGGTGGACAGGTCTGAGGGTTGTGGGTAGTCCTGCTTGTCAGCCTCCAGCTCCACCGTCATGCATGTCCACTTCTGGTGGGTGACGGCCAGTTTCTCCTCGTCCGTGGCATGCACCACGGCAGAGATGACGGGGGGTGCCTCTGGGGTCCCCGCTGGCGTGGGTTCCTGTGATGACAAAGGAGGCTGCTTCAAACCTCACCTCCTCCTCTAGTCAGACAGACATGACTCAAAGTAGATGTCAGGCGACAGTATCATTCCAGCCTCCTACCCTGCCCATGACTTATTTCCCTGCTGGTTCATTTTAGGGGGTGATCACAGATTTAGGGAAATGAAACTAGAGCACAAGCCTGCCAGACAGGAGACCTGGGTTCCAGCTCCAGCACTGCAGGGCCCCTTGAGCACTGTTAAAAGACATCTCCAGGGGCCCGGGAGATAGCATGAGGTAAGGCATTTGCCTTTCATGCAAAAGGTCATCGGTTCGAATCCCGGTGCCCCATATGGTCCCCCGTGCCTGCCAGGAGCAATTTCTGAGCATGGAGCCAGGAGTAACCCCTGAGCACTGCCGGGTGTGACCCAAAAACCAAAAAAAAAAAAGACATCTCCAAACACACCATTGTGGTCCCCCCAAACCAAAACAAAACCAGGATTTGCCTCTGTTTTGAGAAAAAGGAGCAAAGCTGATTGATCTACAGGTACTTTCACAAACAGCTCTCGCTGACCTCACCCGTCCCCAAAACATGACAAAAGAAAAGACATGAAATGGTTTAGATGGCTATGAAAATATGCATTTCGTTCATTATGATCTAAGAGTGTTCTCCAAGAGCCTAAAGGGGAAGACAGAAAGGGGAGAGAAATTGGGAATCTCATTGTGGACTGAAGGACATAACCCCCAAAAGACTATAACTGAGATATTTTAGTTAGTTATTGAAAGGCAGAATGGTCTATTGGTTGTTCCAGCCACCGAAGTATGTAATTTGAAATACTGCACATCTATGTCAAGAATGCCTTTTGTAGAATATATAACAAAAAATGTTATTTGACAGAAATGAGTATAACGATAATTTTCCAATATAGAATCTTCTTATATGTGCATTATAGTTCAAGTATTTACTTAAAAAAGGGGGGGGGGCTGGGAAGGTGGCGCTAGAGGTAAGGTGTCTCTGCTTTGCAAGCACTAGCGTAAGACGAACCGGGGTACGATCCTCCGGTGTCCCATATGGTTCCCCCAAGCCAGGAGCAATTTCTGAGTGCCAGGAGTAACCCCTGAGTGTCAAATGGGTGTGGCCCAAAAATAAACAAACAAACAAAAAAGTGTGTGGGGGGCTCCGGCTGTGGTGGTGCCTATAGGAGATGTACTAGGGCCTTCACACCCTCGGCCTGTCCTAGGGGTCCAGGAAAATTGCTGAGCTGAGCTCCTTTTCCATAGAATGGGGCCCCTGACAGGACATTCTGGGGCTGTGACAAAAAAGTAGAGGACCCTTTCTTGAGGCCTCACCTGGGCCAGGGATACCCAGCTGTGCTCAGGCATCAGGGCAACAGAGCCATCTGCTTTCCTGAATGAGCTAGCATGGATGAGGAAGGTGCCAAAGGGCTAGATAATGCTGTCTTGGGATGATGGAGCGGAGCATCACCTCAAGTGCTCCGCCCCCTCCCCTGCCCCACTGGGCGAACACAGATTGTGGACATAGAGATGGGTCAATCTCACCAATGGCCAGAGCTCACAACTAGACAGAGCCATGGGCCCCACTGGCCCATGTTGGGGGTTGAGGGAGGCACCGTGGTTTCCGTGCACGAGGGGCAAACACTGAGAGACCCTCCGTGGGTGAAGAGGAAGATGGAGACAGGGCAGAGAGAGAGCACCCTGCCTCGAGAGGGGGAGACAGTAGAAACCTGAGATGAGCGTGCTGTACCTGAGAAGGTGGGTCAGACAGAGGAGACCGTTTTGGCGACTTTTTCACCCTAAATGTGTCGCTGGAAGAAAAACAGAAAGAGTGAATACAACCAACAGGCAGAGAACTTTTTCCAGAGCTTTCCAGAGCAGCTGTAAGAAGCCCTCACAGAGATGCCAATTGATAAGCTGGTCCAAAAAAGCGGGATCCATTGAGCCCCATGGTCTGAAGGTGGAAGGTCGAAACCCACCGAGGTGATATGGGGAAAGGGAAGCGAATAGGGTCCCATCACACCTGACCCCAGCAGCCTCTGCCAACAGCAGGAGCCTCACAGATGCAAGGAGATAGTTCTAGACTGCCAAGTGGGAGCCCTAAACTTCATTAAGACCTGCTTCATCCGGGGCCCGGGAGATAGCATGGAGGTAATGCATTTGCCTTTCATGCAAAAGGTCATCGGTGCCTATATGGTCCCCCGTGCCTGCCA
>PVKC010047414.1:0-11070 GCA_004027635.1 Crocidura indochinensis | reverse complement strand
CGAAGCAAAGATCCTCTTTGTCCTTGAAGTTGGGAGGCAGATAGGTAATGAAGTCACAACAATGATGCTATACTCATCATCCTAAAGAAATTAAGTCACAGAAGATGTGGTTGGAAGACAGAAGTGGCTCCTGTTGAGTTGGTGGGTGCTGGCCTGGCATACCACAGATCTGAGTTTGATCTTCAGGACATCACATAGGGCCACCCTATGGGCATCATCAGAAATGATCCCTAAGCACAGAGCCTTTATAGGCCCTGAGCACCTTCGGGTGTGGTCAATGAAAAAAATAGCAGCAAGAGTGTTTAGGACTGTTTAGCTCAGAGTTGCAATCGGATGAATAAGATCAGAGAAGTAAAAAATCTTCTTCACAATGTCCTTAGACCCAAATTGCCTTCTTACTAGTCTAGAGAGAAAATTACCTGATTTTTGTCTCCTATTGGTCAAGTGCAGCTGGAAGCAAAAGGCAAAGGAGCTCAGGAATGGGTGTCCACAATCTTCCATGGAAGAGAACAGACAAACAGGAACAAATAGAAATGAGAACCCCAAGCTCAGAGCACTCAGTCATACATTAATTATCCCAGGTTACTTGGCCCTCACAGCTCACTGTTCTGGTCCATGGATTGGTTCCATAAGTATGATTTGCATTCTTCTTTAGTTGAAAGCCAGCCTTTGTTTTTCTTCTAATAATATCTCTTATTTTTGTTTTTGTTTTTGTTTTGGGGCCACACCCGGTGGTGCTCAAGGGTTACTCCTGGCTATCTGCTCAGAAATAGCTCTGCAGGCACGGGGGACCATATGGGATGCCGGGATTCGAACCAACCACTTTAGGTGCTGGATCGACTGCTTGCAAGGCAAATGCCGCTGTGCTATCTCTCCGGCCCCATAATATTTCTTCTTAACCTTTGCTGCTCTTCAAAAATTATTGTCTACCTTTTCTAACTGTCTGCTTATCACCTATTTTCCCCACACAGTCATCTCCCTGAGAGCCTGGTACAGAATACATACTCAACTATGGATGAATAAATGAATGTCCATCACTAGATAGAATAATGTAGCCAATGCTGAATGAATCAGCCACAGAACATGAACCCAAGAAAGTAGAATTCACTATATCAGTGATCACTATATCAGTAGTCACTCCATCTTTGGGTAGAGTTCCCTGAGAAATATCTTATTGGAAGAATCTGTTATTGCTGCTAAGACTGAATTTTTTATATACACATACAATAATATTTCATTGGTAAAGAGTGACTACACAATGCTAGAATTGTAATCAATTATGAGTAAACAGAGATCAAAGATAGAAGATGATTGATAGATGAATGATTTTCTGATAACATAGAAAATAACACTAATTTTATGTAGTTTTCAGAATATACACACTGGTGAAATTTGAGGATTACTTCAATACACAGCTTTGGCCAATAATATCCACACAACAAAAAAAATCTAAAGAGACTTCAAATCACATCATAATTGGAACCAGAGAAATGCATAAGGCTCACCTCAGTTCAGTTTCCAGCACCACATATGAGTTCCCAAGGTCCACCAGGAGTGATCCCTGAGCAAAAAAACAAGGAGTAAGTTCTGAGCATTGCCAGTGTGACTCAAAAAAAACCAACAACAACAAACAATATAGGACATCATTACTTAAAAATTATACAATAATTACTGATACTGGCTTGTAACACTCCACAGCTTCTTTTGGGGGGAGGGGGGAGGGGGTCATATCCAACAGTCAGCACTTACGGATTACTCCTGGCTCTTTGCTCAGAAATCGTCCCTGTCAGGCACGGGGGACCATATGGGGTGCCAGGATTCAAATCACAGTTGGTCATAAGTTGGCTGCTTGCAAGGCAAACGCCCTGCCACTGTGCTATCTCTCCAACCCCCCACAGCTTCTTTTGCTTGAAGATTGTCATGAAATTATCCAAATAACCCTAACATAATTTTAACAAATATGTGCATAGTCTGCAAAAGAACCTCAAATCATAAGCAAACATTACATATCCAAAAGTAATGAACAATACTACCTATCATGGTTTGGAAAATGAAGGCCAAAAGCAGGGGAATTCCTCAAATCCAGGAAAATGCTTTTTTGCCTGATGTTACAGCTCCCTCCAGTGGCACTGGATGTTACAGTGGTGAACCAGCGACCGGCAGCAGAATTAAGAGCCAAGAATGATGAAGACACTAAGACATAGCAGGGAAGGGGCTTCTATAAATGGTCAGAGCCAGACCACACTAGGAATGTTTTGTATAAATATGAGTCACTTCAGAGTCTCCAAGTTTCAGTACCATTTAGAAACAGGAAAATGAAGAGTTCAAGGCACCACACTTCACATCTAAAGAATTTGTGTGTAAAGAATTTGCTGGAAAGTGAAAAATTAGGTCAACTGTTTCCAGAAATTTAAGTCTACATAGCAAGAACTTTGGTGGTGTATTTTTCCTTCTATCTCTCTGGGGAATATATGTTTAATCTGAGATTAAGGTCAAAGTATTTTGCCTTTCTTGTGAGAGAAATCTCACTGATTTTCATGATGTTTCTTGTGAAATGTTGCTCTCTTTGGTATGTAAGGTCAATGAAAGAAGAATTATTTGTCTGATTCACAGCTGTGTCTCCACTCCCCCCCATAATAGAAAATTACCTATCCCAGATTATTTTCTCAATACATATTATTGAATTAATGTGTAAATGTGATCCCTCTGACAATATTTTAAAGAGGCAGTCTTTCACTTTTAGGGTCATAAATACCTTTGGAATTTCTTTTCTTTTTTTTTTTACCTTTGGAATTTCAACAGTAGTAGCAACAAACTGTTTCCCCCAAGTATCTGCATATAATTCTATACATGGTTTTATGTGTTTCTTGGGATCTTTGTCTCAAAGGTTTATGGTTCACAGGTTACAAAGTTCTACTCTAAACAAAACATCAAGCTCAGCTTCATACTTGGGAAACTGAAATGAATCTGGTCATGTTTATAAAACTAGTCTTGGACCTCAAAAGGAGCTATGAGGAGTTCAATTCTTGGCATCCAATATGGTCTCCCCAAAAATAATTCCTGAGTGCAGAGCTAGGAGTAACCACCAAATTTCACCTTTTGTGTCCAAAAAAATAGAAGCTATGTAAACTATCTATTACACTGGTCCCTTTAAATACACTCATTAATGATTGAATAAACCAATCAAAAATGCAAAAATCATAACACCCTCGCAAGCTTGTTTCTTCTCTATCAGATCTATTGATCTACTCCTCAATCACTCCTGAGTGACTCTGACTCCTTAGGGACTGCTGCCTACATCTTTGATAAATTCTCTCCCTCCTTTCACACAGCTCATCAAGCAATGTCTAAAAGTGACTCCGTGGACCAGAGGCTTCTGCAAAAACATGCCCTGGTCTCATACCCTACTCCAGCCACATGGTCAGGGAAGATAATCTGACTGGTTCAGACCTTGTGCTTTCCAATTTAGGGATGGGAGAGTTCCCAGACACACATACATACACACACACACACACACACACACACACACACACACACACACACACACACACACACCTAAAGAGATCAGAGAGGCTAGGAAGTAGAGATGACAGAAAACTCCTGATAACAGAACATTAGTTAGCACCTACAGTTTAAAGCAGGCATAGAAAAAAGGTGGAATAAAGGAAGAAGTGTCAGACCATCACAAATAGAAGCAGATGTATAAGAAAACTATCAATCAAACCAAACTAAACCAAACCAAACTAAAGATTCGCAATATGGGAGAAATAAACAAACAATGGATCCACAGAAATTTGTTGGGTACAGTGTGGGGAGGAGGGGTCAAAGGGAGGGACTAAAAGGTATGTGACACCTTATTAGAGGGAAGAGGGTATCCTGGTGATGACTGCATTGCTCAAATGATGTATGTATAAAATTATCATTAACAGTACTGTAAATAAAAAAATTTACAGCAACTCAACATTTAATTGTGGCATATTCTTACGTGAAAATGTTCTAGAATATAAAAATAAAACTGGCTTCTGCTATGTGACCTAAAACATAGCAGATATATTAGGCCTGCTCTCTGCTGTCCTGCGACCTGGGATTTATTTTTTAAATAACATTTTATTTAAATACCTTGAGTACAAACATGATTGTGGTTGGGTTTCTGTCATGTAAAGAACACCACCCATCACCTGTGCAACATTCCCATCATCAATGTCCCAATCTCCCTCCTCCCCAACCCACCCCCCGCCTGTACTCTAGACAGACTTTCTATTTCCCTCATACATTCTCATTGTTAGGATAGTTCTCAATGTAGTTATTATTCTAACTAAACTCATCACTCTTTGTGGTGAGCTTTATGTCAAGAACTACACCTTCCAGACTTCCTCTCTTTTGTCTCTGAAAATTATTGCAAGAATGCCTTTCATTTTTTCTTAAAACCCATAGATGAGTGAGACCATTCTGTGTCTTTCTGTCTCTCTGACTTATTTCATTCAGCATAAGAGATTCCTTGTACATCCATGTATAGGAAAATTTCATGATTTCATCTCTCCTGACAGCTGCATAATATTCCATTGTGTATATGTACCACAGTTTCTTTAGCCATTCATCTATTGAAGGGCATCTTGGCTGTTTCCAGATCTGGCTATGGTAAATAGTGCGGCAATGAATATAGATGTAAGGAAGAAATTTTTGTATTGTATTTTTGTGTTTCTAGGGTATATTCCTAGGAGTGGTATAGCTGAATCATATGGGAGCTCAATTTCCAGTTTTTGGAGGAATCTCCATATCGTTTTCCATAAAGGTTGGACTTAGATGGCATTCCCACCAGCAGTGGAAAGAGTACCTTTCTCTCCACATCCCCACCAACACTGCTAGTTCTCATTCTTTGTGGTGTGTGCCAATCTCTATGGTGTGAGGTGGTACCTCATAGTTGTTTTGATTTGCATCTCCCTGATGATTAGTGATGTGGAGCATTTTCTCATGTGCCTTTTGGCCATTTGTATTTCTTATCAAATTGTTCATGTCTTCTCCTCATTTTTTGATGAGATTAGATGTTTTTTTCTTGTAAAGTTCTGTCAGTGCCTTGTATATTTTGGATGTTAGCCCCTTATCTGATGGGTATTGGGTGAATTGTTTATCCTACTCAGTGGGTTGCTCTTGTATCCTGGGCACTATATCCTTTGAGGTGCAGACGCTTCTCAGCTTAATATATTCCCATCTGCTAATCTCTGCTTTCACTTGTTTGGAGAGTATGGCCTGAGATTTTGATCTTCTCCACCATTGTTCCCCGAAGGACTCTTCTTCAGAGGTGAGCAGCCCTGCCCACAGATAGGGAGGCTGATTTCTACTGTGTGACCTGAAAGAACGGCAGAAGTCTTGGGCCTCCTCTCTGCTGTTTTGCGGCTGGGGATTTTGATCCTCTCTGCCATTGCTCCCCAAGGGCTATTCTTCTTCAGAGGTGAGCAGTCCCATCCACAGACAATAAAGCTGATTTCTGCTGTGTGACTTGAAACATGGCAGACATCTTGGGCCAGCTCTCTGCTGTTCTGCTACCTAGGATTTAGATTCTCTCTGCCATTGTTCCCCAAGGACTCTTCTTTAAAGAGAAGCAATCCCGCCCACAAAGGGTGGAGCTATAGGAGTGCAGCCACTCTGTTTCATGGCCACATGCACCTTCTATCCAATGAACACCACCAAAACACATAGAAAAATCTGCAATACAAGCCAAAACAGGTCAACATCAGGCATAGAGAATGAAGATGGCAACTCTGATGACCCAAAACTGCTAACCACCTAGTTAGTCTCTCAGATATGGAGTTTAGAGAAGAAATATGGAGGATGTTCATAGAAACCAAAAAATCATAGATCAAGTTGACTGGAACACAAATAAGAATCAAGAGAATATGAAGATAGAAATCTGAAAACTCCAAACTGAAATAAGAGGTCTAAAAACTCAGTAGACGAATTGAAAACTTCAATGGAAAGCCTCTCCAACAAGGTAACAGCAGCTGAGTATAGAATCAGTGTGCTGGAAAATAAGATATATAACTTCATACAGCAAGAGAGATTGAAAAAAAAAAAGGCTTAAAACATGATCATACAATGGAAAAATTAGTCAAAGAATGTGAACAAATGAAAGTGAAAGTCTTTGATAATCTCAATAAAAACAACATAAGAATCATTGGAGTTCCAAAGATTCAGGAAGAAAATTCACAGGTAGAATCAGCAGTCAAGGATATAATTGCAGAGAAACTCTCAGAGATAAAGACTGCATGCAACCAAATCCTGCATGCCTGAAGAGTACCAGCTAAAAGTGACCCAAGGAAAGCAACCCAAGACACAGCCTAGTCACAATGACGAATCCCACAGATAGGGATACAATACTGAAAGCAGCAAGATGAAAAAGGAAAATTACATTCAAAGGAACATCCTTAAGATTTACAGCAAACCTGTCACAAAAAACCCTCGAGGCCAGAAAGCAGTGATGGGACATAGTGACAAAACTCAACAAAATGAATGCTTTACCTAGAATATTGTACCCAGTCAGACTAACTTTCCCGTTTGAAGGAAGTATGCATCACTTCATGGATAAACAACATCTCAGAAGATTTGCAGACTTAAAACCAGCTAAAAAGAAAAACTGAAAGGTCTACTTTAAGAGAAGACCGAACAACAGACAGATCAAACTTCTACACAAAGATGACACTAAATCCCATGTTTTATTTTCTCTCACTATCATAACATTGTGAATGAATGAGGGAAGTAGAAAGCCTGTCTAGATTACAGGCGTGGGTGGGATAGGGAGGAGAGAGATTTGGGACATTGGTGATGGGAATGTTGCACTGGTGAAGGAGGGTGTTCTTTACAAGACTGAAACCCAATTACAATTATGCTTGTAATCAAGGTGGTTAAATAAAGATACTAAAAAATAAAAAATAAACATGCCTTTTTAATAGACTGGACAAAAAAGAATTATTATCTATCTCAATGTCAATGGGCTTTATCCACCTGTTAAGACACATAGAGTGGCTAAATGGATCAAAGAGCTTAATCCAACCTTCTGATGCCTACAAGAAACACACCTGAATTGTCAGGAAAAACAAAGACTCATCATCAAAGGCTAGAGGAAAATCATCCAAGCAAACAACACCATTAAAAGAGCTGGAGTGGCTATACTAATATCAGATGATACAAACATTAGACTCAGAAAAGTTGTAAGGGACAAAGATAGGCATTTCATACTAAACAAGGGATATGTACAACAGGAAGAAACCCTACTACTAAGCATATATGCACCCAATGAGAGACCAGCAAAATATTTAAGACAATTATTGACAACATTGAAGGAAGATATCAATAATAACACAATAATTGTGGGAGACCTCAACACTGCCCTGTCACCACTTGATAGGTCAACCGGACTGAAACCCAATGAAAATATTCTAGCTCTGAAAAGAGAAATGGAACAAGGTGGCCTAGTAGATAAATATAGGGCACTCCATCCCCAGAAACCTGGATACATATTCTTCTCCAATACATGGGTCATTCTCCAGGATAGACACATGCTGGCACATAAAACATATCTCCATTAAATCAAGAAAATAGAAATTGTACAGACTACCTTTGCTGATCACAAGGCTCTGAAATTAGATGTGAACTAGAAAGGAACACAAAAGAAAAACTTAACACCTGGAAATTAAACAGCCTACTACTGAACAACCAGTGGGTCAGAGATGAAATCAAAGAGGAAATCAAAAGATTCCTGAAACAGATGATAATGAAAAATGACAAAATATCAGAATTTATGGGACACAGCAAAAGCAGTACTGAGAGAAAAATTTATAGCTTTGCAAGCACGGATCAGGAAGAAGGGGCCAACATAAATAGCTTAATGACACAGCTTATAAAATCAGAAAATGATCAACAAGAAGAACCAAAATTAGGTAGGCAGAAAGAAATAACAAAGCTTAGTGCAGAAATCAATGAAGTGGAAAGCCAAAAAAGCAATCCAAAAGATCAATGAAAGCAAAAGAAAGGTTTCCTTGAAAGGAAAACCCTCCATGGAAGGAAGGAAGGAAGGAAGGGAGGGAGGAAGGAAGGAAGGAAGGAAGGAAGGAAGGAAGGAAGGAAGGAAGGAAGGAAGGAAGGAAGGAAGGAAGGAAGGAAGGAAGGAAGGAAGGAAGGAAGGAATAAAAGCATGCTGGATATTTTCTGCCAATACTGAGTCTGCCAGGTGTAATCACCAGGTGTGACCCCAAGGCAAAAACAAAAACAAGAGTTGGCAGAAAAATATGGTCACTAGGATTATGATGAGGTAGAGAAAATTCAGTGTTTCTACAATTGTTAACATAAAACCCTAAAAAAAGATGTTGAACCCCAGATGTTCGCTATCATCTCCCAAGGACAGTAGTTGAGAAAGTTGTTATAAAACATTTGGAAAAGACAAGTTAACTAGATGAGGACCCTTTAAGCCTAATAAAAATAGTCCCTGCCAGTTTTCCCTGTCAACAAAATTTGGATGCAGGTGTGCATCTGATTCAGGGGTTATGTGAGTTGTGTGGGAGGTGCAGTGACCTAAATGAGAAAGGAAAAAGGAGAATGGCAGAAGGGCCAGAAAAAAACGCTCCCCCCGAAAAACATAGGTGGTATTTGTTGTTTTATCTTTACTGTTAGAGGGCCACGCCAGGCAGTAGTGGGAATCAAACCCAGAGCCTCATACAATCAAGGTATGTGCTCTGCCTCTTGTATGTGCACATCCCCTGCTGCAGGTGGCTTCTGTATTACAGCGTCAGTGTGATTTCAATTAATCCACTTCAGGAAGAGTGGGTTGCACAGACATCTAAATATGAAATATGATGAAAAATTATAAGAGCACACACGAGGCATGTAAACTCAGTGTTCTGAATTTAATATCTAAACTAGGGCTTTTGGTTTTGGTGTTTTATGGGGGGGTTGGGGTTTGTTTGTTTTTGCAGTTACAGATATTTTTACTAGTGGTTTCTTAAAGGTTTAGAGTCAAAGGAGAACTATAAAAACAATGTTAGAGTGGCAATTATCGTTTGCATGACCCCACCAGAGTATGGGGGTCACGGAAAGGAAAACTTTTGTCCTAAGTACAAGGAGATCCTACTCCTGAAGTTTCCTGACATAAGACCATTTCTAGGGGGGCAGGGCGATGGCACTGGTGGTAAGGTACCTGCCTTGCCTTGTGCTAACCTAGGACGGACCGTAGTTCGATCCCCCAGTTCGCCATATGGTCCCCCGTGCCTGCCAGGAGCAACTTCTGAGCGAATAGCCAGGAGTAACCCCTGAGCGTCACCGGGTGTGGCCCAAAAACCAAAAAAAAAGACCATTTCTAGGCTCCAGGCAAATGAGTTTTTCCAATCCAGGTCATTGTCTGTAGTGCCCATACAGTTATATTTTTCACAGTCTCTGTTGTTGGTATCATGTTTCTGTATTGAAGATCCTGGAATCTGTATATCCTACATTGAAGTCAGGATGGTGCAGAGCGGCATTTAATTTCAACTCACAATTAAAGGGCTATGCAGAAAGCCCTGTCCAGTATGCAGATCGTTGTTTTTGTTTAAATCTTCTCAGTGTTGGGGTCCGGGAGATAGCATGGAGGTAAGGTGTTTGCCTTTCATGCAAAAGGTCATTGGTTTGAATTCCGGTGCCCCATATGGTCCCCCGTGCCTGCCAGGAGCAATTTCTGAGCATGGAGCCAGGAGTAACCCCTGAGCACTGCCGGGTGTGACCCAAAAACCAAAAAAAAAAAAAAAAATCTTCTCAGTGTTAAGGGAACACTCTTTTGAATAAATCAATGTCAGAGCAGCAGTACGGTCTTCTCTGGTAGAGGATTGCTTCCAGGTGATGTCATAGACAACTGTGGATGTTTCATAGATGGCTTCCCTGGTTCAGGGTGACTGGAAAATGTCCAAACCTCTGAGGCCTGTGCCAGGTCATCATGTCAACATTCAGGGTGTAAGGTTCCATTGCACCACAAGATTTGTGTGTTCCTATTTCTAGTATATAAAAACTTATTTGTATGTATAGTATTTTCCATTTTAATGTGCCCATGCAAACAAGGAATTATGCCACCTGGCATTATCAGCACACAAGGGAACCACAAGAACAAGTCCAACAATCCCTGTGACCTCGTTCAAATATAAACATTAAACTGAGGGATTCCTTCACCAAAATTCCTTATTGAACAGTTCACAAAGAGAAAAAAAAGATAAAAAGTGGGGAAAATAAACAATCTAACTTAAGACAGTGGACACAATTGTCACCATTTAAGAAAATTTGTGTGTTCCAATCTCTATAAGATAAGAATGTGTTGTATATAATTTCCCATTTTAATGTGCCTATGCAAAGGAAGAACAGTATCACATGGCGAGATTGGTGCCTATTGGGATGCTAGAACAAGTCCAACAATCCAATTGACTTGGTTCTTATATAAACGTTAAATGGAGGAACACTTCTACAGACTTCCTTATTTAACAAATAACCAAGGAAAGTAAAGATAGAGAGGGACTCTTTCACCAAAATACCTTATTGAACAGTTCACAAAGAGGAGAAAAGATAAAGTGGGGAAAATAAACAATCTAACTTAAGACAGTGGACTCAATTGTCACTGTTTATGGGAATTAATCAAAAACCTAGTATGGTAGCAACCACAGTTACACAATGAAAGAAGGAAGAGGCCAAGAGGCTGCTGAGAGTAAACAAGTAGGTAAAGAGTACTGGCTTCTTCCCAGACTGAGAGTCCATCCTCTCATTTTTATTTTGAAAATATATGGTATCCCCACCCAACTGGTCTCTTCCCAACTTGAAAGTCCATCCTCCCATTTTTATTTTAAATATATATTGTACTCCCGCGTGGTTTTTGAAATGGAGACCAATGAGAAAAAAAATACCGGGAGATAGCATGGAGGTAAGGCGTTTGCCTTCCATGCAAAAGGTCATCGGTTCGAATCCCGGTGCCCCATATGGTCCCCCGTGCCTGCCAGGAGCAATTTCTGAGCATGAAGCCAGGAGTAACCCCTGAGCGCTGCCGGGTGTGACCCCAAAACCAAAAAA
>PVKC010047413.1:0-11071 GCA_004027635.1 Crocidura indochinensis | reverse complement strand
TAAGCTAGGCACAGAGGAGACCACCTATTCTAGCAGCCTCAAGGGAGAGGGAGGTGGACATGGGTGGTAGGATGGGAATGGAGGTGGAAGGAGGACAATTTGATACGGGAATCCCCCTGATTTTATGTTAATATGTACTTAAAATATTATTGTCAACAATATACAAAAAATAAAAAATATATATTATTAAAAAAATAAATAAAAATATTATTAAAAAATTAAAAAAAATTATTATCACATGGTTACCATTATCCTGTGTTACTTATTTGTATCACATAAAAGATCTTGCTTCGAGTAATAGAAAATACAGCCACAACTGAGTTTCACATTTGAAGTCCAAAATTTAAGCCCAGACTTCATTCTCACCAATAGGTTTCTCCCTCAAAACAATTGTCTAGAATTCCCTGAAAGATGATAGAGAGATAGAAAGAGATAGATAGATAGATAGATAGATAGATAGATAGATAGATAGATAGATAGATAGATAGATAGATAGATAGATAGATAGATAGATGATAACTGACTAATCTCCCAATTCCATGTTGATTGGCCAATTTTGGTACTAGTCCCCTAGTCCCTCTGGGAGTAGGGTTTTGTGAGATTGGCAGAGGCTGATTGGGCTCAAATAGGAGTGGTGTTTTACTCACTCTATCCACTAGGGGGAGCAATGAAGAGGCATACCAGCAGTGCCAGCAGGTCCAGAAGCAGATTTTACAGGCCTGACTTAATTTCTGTCCTGTCCCAATGTCCAGGACATTGCTTGGCATTAAGGCCTAGACTCACACCTTGAGGGGAGGGGTTGAGCTACACCTGGTGGTGCTCAGCCAGGGGTTCTCCTGGCTCTGCACTTAGGGATCCCTCCAAGAGAGCTCAGGAGACCACATGAGGTGCTGAGAATCAAACCTGGGAGGCCCTGTGAACGGGAAGCAACCTACCTGAGTTTTATCTCTCCAGAGCCAATACATTCTTTATTTAAATCAACTTCAGTCCTAAGAAATGGCTTTCTGGAGCCTGGCTTTGGATTTTTTCAAAATAATAACAATAACTTTCAATAACAATTGAAAGACTTTGTGTTAACAAAAGTAGAATTTTAGCAGCCCAATTTCCACCCCAGCCCCAAGCACCCAGAAGCAAGTGACATCTGGGTCTTGCCACAGGTTTGGGAGGAGAAAGCTAGGTGGAAGAAATGTTCAGAGTGATGCATGTCCCCAATCATTCACTCACTCACGCAGACTTTCCTGCCTGTTCATCATGGCCCCTCGGGACTGGGCAAGCTGCCTCGAACCCCCAGTCAGTGCTGGTTTATTATAATCATTTCATTGGTTCAATCATTCCCAGTGGGGCTGTCCCTAAGGAACATTTGGAAATTGAAGGGCTTGCCTTCTATAACTGTGATGGAGTATTAACATATTGAAAGACCTTTTTATTTCCCCTTTATAGTAAGCTGGAGGATTGTGGTAGCTTTAAAAATATTTGTCTACAAATATTTAAGTTATTATATGAATTTTATTTCTAAGTGGCAAAGGGAGGTTACAATTTGGGACTTTCTTTAAAGTACATTGGGGAGCCAGGGAGAAGCCCAAAGGACTGGAACATATGCAGTGTGTGTGTGTGTGTGTGTGTGTGTGTGTGTGTGTGTGTGTGTGTGTGTGTGTGTGCGCGCGCGCGCGCGTGAATGGGAGGTGGTCTGGGTTTGATCCCAGCCTGCATGGTCTCCCATACACTTCCAGAAGCCATCCTCTAGTATCAAGCCAGGAGTAATGGTTGTCCTAATGCCCATTTACTCTCATCCCCCAAAAAGAATGTATTGTCAGGGGATTTTATCAATAGCTAAGTGAGGAGATAGTAAATCTTTGGCAAAAGTGACCCTCAAATTGGGTCAAATGGGTGAGAATAACCATGGACATAACACTGGACTTCAACCATAAGCAGCCAATAAGTGAGCCTTTGTTCCAAAGTCTGGAGATGCCCCAGCAGGTGGTATCTGTGGCATTCAGGTCAGAGGTGAGATATACCCCAAATTCCTAGCTCTGTCAACTGAAGGCTCCCTCCAGGGAGTCAATTTATGCCTAATTTCAGAGACTGGGCCAGCTGGATTGAGATGGTGAGCAGGACCCACTCTGGCCACTTGGCTTATTTCTGTGAAAAATCTCTAAGACAAAAAGAAAAGTGTGAAGTAGGGAGCCGGGAGGTGGCGCAGGAGGTAAGGTGCCTGCTGCCTTGCCTAGGATGGACCACGGTTCGATCCCCCGGTTCCCATATGGTCCCCGGTGCCTGCCAGGAGCGACTTCTGAGCGCATAGCCAGGAGTAACCCCTGAGCGTCACTGGGTGTGGCCCAAAAACAAAAACAAAAACAAACAAAAAAAAAAGAAAAGTGTGAAGTAAATAGCTCCTCTAGACTCTGGTTCACAGCTTTGGCTGGAGAGGAAATATTTCATGCCAAAGCTTGTCTAGAAAGAACCAATCCAATCCAATGTTCCTGGAGCAATATGAGGTTGTTCATGGGCAGAGAAGGAGTTGAGGGGACCCAGCAAAGACTGTGTAGACACGGCAGAATTTTGAGTGTGCATCGTGAGGCAAAGCTTCTAATGTGGCTCCCTCTTATCCCTCCTTCCTAGGATCAGTATCCTGTGGGATCCTTTCACTTGTCTCTGGCCCCAGACTTGCTTCTAATGCAACAAGTCACAGGAGGGAAGCCTCATTGCCTGGTTAGGCTAGGAAAGACCAATTCCTGTCTTGTCTCTTCTCTCTCGCTCACACACTCTCTCTCCACATATATGTGTGTATACAAATATATATATATATATATTATCTGAGGGCCACACCCAGTGGTGCTCAAGCATTACTACTGGCTCTGCACTCAGATATTGCTCCTGGGAAGCTCAGGGAATCATACGTGATGCCAGGGATCAAATCCAGGTTGGCCACATGGAAGGCAAACACCCTATGCTATTATTTCTCTGGCCCAACTTGCTTTCTCTTTCTTGCTTTTATTTACTTGCTCTGCTTGCCTCACTCTCTTATGCTCACTGGCTCTTCTCTTCTCACTCGTTTGCATCCTTGATCTCACTTTCTTGTGTGCATCCCTCCTCCCCTTTCACTGTCTGATAAAGAAGTTGTGACTGAGTTTCTCTGTAGAAACCCTATTGATGTTCTGAATCTCAGCAGAGATTCAGGGAGGGCCTTGTGTCAGCAGTATCAAGGAACAAACCACAGTCCTCCACTCAAGGCTTGTAAGAAGTACTCATGCATCCATGCTATGTCTGATGAGAGCCTGAAAGAGATCCTGCATCAGTCCGGCCTTCAGCTAGCTAGGACCTGGCAAGGCCCTCACTACAACAAGTCTGAGACTCTAGTTAAGGCACACCCAAGAATCCTGGACCATGGACACTTTGATCAAAAAAAGGTTCTTTTGAACCACTGAGCACCAGAAAGATTTGTGATGCAGGAAAAAGAAAATGAAGACAAGTCCGGCTCCCTGACCCACACATGAATTCAGCAGTAGCAAACAGAGGCCCGCTGCATTGAGTCATTGAAGTATTCAGATCTTGTTCAATCAGTTTTGCAGAGAGATCATACTTAGGAAGTAAGACTTAAGTATAAAATCAGAAACATTTTGACATGCTGCCATGTGCAAAACAGTGCTCCTACAAAGGGCTTGTCTCAGAGACCAACAATGTGGCCCTGGTGGCAGAGCACGTGCCTTACATTTGTGAGGCCATGGCTTTGGCCTCCAGCAGCCCTGCCCTGAAACACCACTGTGCTCCTCTCCCTGCTTACAACAACAAATGCTGCGATAAGTGCAAGACAGTCTGTCTATTTCCCAGGGCTTCAAACGGTTTTTATTTAAAAAAAAAAAAGCAACAATAAAATCTGAATGAGAAGGAGCTCTAAATCCAAAGTTGTTACCCTGTATATGTTTTTTTAATTTTCAGCTTTCAATAAAAAATACAAAATTTGCGAAGAGGACAGTTTGATACTCAGAAAAACAGCTGGCAATAGCAGCCAACTCTGAGTGTTCCCAAATGTTAGATTTAGCAAATAAAGACTTCAAATAGCTATTATAAATGAGTTCAAAGACCTACAGTTAATCATTTAAAAATTCAAATAAAAGTAATAGAACACTTAATCAACAGTTTCCAAAAGAAAGAGATTCAAACTATAAAAAAGTAAGATAAATTATGATGTTGAAAAGAACAATTAAAATAAAGCTTGTTCTAGAAAGATTCAATACCATTACATGGGGGCCCGGAGAGATAGCACAGCGGCGTTCGCCTTGCAAACAGCCGATCGAGGACCAAAGGTGGTTGGTTCGAATCCCGGTGTCCCATCTGGTCCCTGTGCCTGCCAGGAGCTATTTCTGAGCAGACAGCCAGGAGTATCCCCTGAGCACCACCGGGTGTGGCCCAACAAAACAAAACAAAACAAAAAAAAGTTACAATCAATACCATTACATGCGGTAGAGGAATTTTGTACTTACATTAATTAATAAAAACTATAAAATATAGTAAACAGAGAAATGAATTAAAAAATCTTATATCTCAGAAGTAAAGCATAGTCTCATATGTTTAACATGAAGTCATACAACATTATGTATAGCAGAAGAATAACATGCCAACAGATGTATAAAGGGAATCTCAGAAGCAGAAAAAGAGGCTAAGGAGAAAGTTCAAAACACTGAAGTATATGCCTTGCATTTGTCAAAACCCTGAGCTCAGTCCTCAGCACTGCACTTTTCTGACCTCCAACTCCACTGGGGTGTCCCCAGTAATCCACAGTACCACTGGATACAAGTAATACTGTACTTGGATCAAGTACTCCCAGTACTTGGGAGCAAGCACTGACCAGCAGACCTACACCATGGGCCAGTAGCTCCCAGATCTCCAAAATGCTGGTTGTAAATTACATAGAATGGGGGCTGGAGAGATAGCATGGAGGTAGGGCATTTGCCTTGCATGCGGAAGGTCAGTGGTTCGAATCTCGGCATCCCATATGGTCCCCTGAGTCTGCCAGGAGTGGTTTCTGATCATAGAGCTAGGAGTAACCCCTGAGTGCTGCCAGGTGTGACCTAAAAACCAAAAAGAAGAAAAAAAATTTTTCAGAATGCTGAAAACTTATGACAGAGATCTTTAGACTCTGATTTAAAAAAGAAAAAAAATGTATATATCCAGAAGGTTCAACAGACCTCGAGAAGGATGATATAGGCACATCATGGAGAACTGTTGAAAAACAAAGCCAGGAAAATCAGTCAGAGAAAGTGACTCATGTCGGAGCAGCAGTGGGTTATGAAAAAAGTTTGCTTTCCATAAAGATAATGGAATACCAACAGCAGTGAAATGACACCAAATATGCTATGAAACTATTAGCCAAGAAATCTGCTATCGAGCAATCCAAAAGTTAGGGTAAAATCATCACAGTTCCACATGCACAAAGCCTAAAATAATTAATTGTTAAAATTCTGCAAATATACTGCGGAATTGATGAGGCCAGCCATAGGATTATGTGTGCATGAGTCTATTCTCTATGGTTTATGTTGCATTAGAGCCCAATCCACATGCCATGGATGTGATAACTACTTACTCATTATAGCAAAGATGCTAATCAAATACATAAAATGTTGTTAGGGTAGTATTTACCCAAAATAGGGTATTGGTAGGTAGTGGGATCTATAGGATCATCATCCAGGATGACTTTGTTTAGGTTCCTGCCACATTATTTCCTTCTATGAAATTATACTGAAATAAGTAAGCCTGATGCTGTATATCTCTTCTCACCTGGAAGTCTGCTTCTCAGCTTTGCCTTCCTTTCTTTTCCTTCCCAATCCAAGCATACCTGCAGATCCTAGATACGCTCTGTTCTTCCTCCTCTTCATCTCACCTGCAAAATTTCTTATCTCCTGAGCCTCACAGTCACCCAGACTTTCTTTTATGTGTTACTTAGGAAGATCACTTTCTTTGTGCCACAGAACCCTTGCATATGCTTGTTCTAAACATCCAAAATTCTAGTGAATTCTACTTACTTTTTTGCTCCATTTTCAAGTGTGTTTCACCCCACCGTCCCAGTCAAGTCTTCTTTCCTGTTTTGAATTACATCTCCTTCCTTCAGTTTTCTGTTCATGTGTCATTACAGAGTCACAAAGTAATTATTCATGTCTGTCTTCTCTTTCTCACAAGCCCATATGTTTTAGAGCTCAGAGTTGCATTCCATCCAAAGCAAGATGCCTAGCTATTGCCTGCTCCATTAATATAAAAGTAATAGAGTCTATAGATTTATTATTTTCTCTTTTTGCAGGCTGGGGATGGGGTATACACCTAGCAGTGCTCAGGACTACCTCCTCACTCTGATCTCAGGATCACTCCTGTTGGCTCTCAGAGGACCATATGAGATGCCGGGGGTCAAATTCAATTGGCTCCATGTAAGACATTCTCCTTGCTGGTCATACCATCTCTCCAACCCCAGAAAGCTTTATTCTCACTGCATTATGGAGATGTTGAAAGGTAAAGTAAGAAAGTTAGAGTTTTTCATAGGTTATGGGAGCCATTCTGAAAAAAGGGGTTGGAGGGAATCTGAGGTGATATCTCTGTGGACAAGAAAGGGACAAAGCCAGAAGGGATACTGTGACAGTCCAGAGAGAGACTGCACTGAAGAAGCTGGGATGTGGCACACAGAAAAGCTATGTCCTCATGCCACTTCAACCCCTAGCCATGACCTCATAATGACCATCTGATGCCAAGCTGCCAGCTAGGCCATGTCGATAGGCCAAACCCTGACATTCAGGCCAAGGAACCAAGACCAGGGGAGGCCCAGGTGGAGGTGCATCTCTTCTCGAGGCAGCACCCAAACACCAGCATGACTGAGGATCTAGAGAACCTGAAGGACAAGATGCCCACAGAGAGGAAGTCTGTGTGGAGGTCAGCTGAGGAGAGACGCATGTCCGATCTGACGCGAGTGCTGGAGTGGCTGGAGCGGAGGCAGGGGAAGAAGAAGCAGGAGGTGATCACACTTGAGGGCTGGAGGAGAGGTCACTCAGACCAGCTGTAGTAGGACGGGGGCAGCTTTCTGCTGAGCTAGGGCTCTATATCCAGGGTGAAGGGGGCACCAGGGGCAGCCTTCTCAGTTCCAAGTCCAGTAAATCTCTGCTACTGGGGCCAGGGAAGGAATCCCCCTGAAGCTGGAGAGCACATTGGAGTGCAAGGCCAACCTGGAGCCATGTGATATGCACCGCCAGGATATTGATGGTTATAGAGGGGCCAAAGCACAAGAGTGGAAGCTACAAGTGGGATGCAGGGGCTGTGTGCCCCTCAGTGACCACAGTGCTATCTGCACTGTCCTTCCAGAAAAGCAAAGACAGGGAAAGGATATACCCGAAAGAACGTGAAAAGTCAACCCCAAAACTGAAGACTCCTGCAAAACCGCAGGCACCAAGCCACAGGGTAATGTTCTCCCTCCAGGTAATACATGCACCACTCCCAGCTGCTGTCTCCCCAGAATTATAGGTGTGACAGGCACCCAAACACCTCTGCCTACTTTGACCATTATCATCACCTTATTTGTTAAGGCTCTGAAGCCCACCCCAGTGTTGAGGGAGTCCACTGGGCCCTCTTTGCCCACCTCCCTGGTGGAAACCAGGGGAAACCAGCTCTGGGGTGAAGGTCTTTCTTGGAGCCATGTCCCAACCCCAACCCCAACCCCAGACCATTCATCAGTGCCCAGAGAAATGAGTCTCTGAGCAGCGGTTTTCACAGCCCTCTTAGTCTCCTTGGAGGCATGTGGACACAAACACAAAAAGCTCATGAGGACGTTTCACAGGTCACCTGCGCAGCCCACTTGCCCAAAGCCCAGATCCCCTGCCTGCCTTCCAGTGGGATTTTTTTTAATATCTTTGTTTGTTTGTTTGTTTTTGTTTTGTTTTGTTTTGTTTTAGGGTCACACCCGGCAGTGCTCAGGGGTTACTCCTGGCTCCATGCTCAGAAATGGCTCCTGGCAGGCACGGGGGACCATATGGGGCACCGGGATTCGAACCGGTGACCTTTTGCATGAAAGGCAAACGCTTTACCTCCATGCTATATCCCGGGCCCCTTGTTGTTTGCTTGTTTGTTTGTTTTTTTGGTTTTTTTAATATCTTTATTTAAACACCTTGATTACAAACATGATTGTGGTTGGGTTTCAGTCATGTAAAGAACACATCTCCTTCACCAGTGCAACATTTCCATCACCAATCTCCCAAATCTCCTTCCTCCCCACACCACCCCGCCTGTGCTCTAGACAGACTTTCTACTTCCCTCATTCATTCGCATCTTTAAGTCACCAAATTAAAGGCACAGGAAGCTGAACAAAATCTTATTTCTCAGCAAGGACTACCTACCCAGAGAAAGGCCTCAGTCAAAGGCACCAAGAAGGATATGGAGCCTGCTGCCCAGACCCAGAAGTCCTATGTGGACATGAAGAAGAGACGCATCAGCTCTATGGGTGGTGGCAGCAATGTCAAGGAACCAGCCAGGAAATCAGGTAAAGGGAGGCTTGGCCCTGGGGCACGAGAATTGTCTTCCAGCAGGTCCACTCTCACCAAAGGAGCAGTTACTTTCCTGGACTCCAGACAGCAGCATCTCTGTCCTAGCACCTGGAACACAGAAAGAGCCCCAAACAACTCTCTAGGGACAGCATCACCAGTGGGCAGTAAGCAGAAGTGATAGATAGAAGGCTCTGCCCTCAGGTGGTCTCCTCAGGAAGCCAGTAGGGCGGGGATCCTCAGAAGCCCAGATTTCCCAAAACCATTTTGATGACACCCAAATGATTTCCTTCATTAGAGACCTTGCTACCACCCCTGTGGATCAAAAGGAAGCCCACTGCTGTCTAGAGAAAGTCCATACCTATGGGTCTCCATGCCCAGTTCACGGGAGCATGTTTTTCCACCCGATCTCCTCCCTGTAAGGACTCAGAACTGCATCTCTGGATCCTATTTCCACATCCATGAAAAAGGGCAGCAAGAACTAGCACAGGGTTGTGTCAGGCTTTAACAAGATGTGATGTGAAGCATTAAGCCTGCTATGAGTCAGTCAGTGCTCACCAAAGGAACAAATAACTCTAGGGTAAGAACTGTCCTGGGTCTCAGAAGTGCTGAGATGCATTCTCAAGTGGGCTATATCCTGGAGCTGGAAACACAGATATAGACAGACAGACAGACAGACAGACAGACAGACAGACAGACAGACAGATAGAGATAGATAGATAGATAGATAGATAGATAGATAGATAGATAGATAGATAGATAGATAGATAGATAGATGATAGATTGATTCCCTTTGTCTAGCCTCTTAGGATGGAAGTGTATAGTAAGAGAAATCTGGAAGAGATTTTGGTGAGCTCAAGGTAAGAGTGACCAAAAGTCACACTGTGTGGGCTGCCATTGGGGCTTCCTGTACTTCTGCACAAAATTCCACCCCCACCCAAAAAGCCCAAAAAAAGGTATTTTATTCCTTTCTGTTTACTACACCAAGGTCTCTGTAGCCCAAATGTAGTCACTTGCCATCAGACTTAAATGTGATTTCCTACAAATGCAGTGCAGGTGTGAAGCCCAAAAGAGCACTTGAGTCAGCAAAACAAAACAAAACAAAAAATAAAACTCTGAAGCCAGAGTGATAGCACAGCAGTATGGCATTTGCCTTGTATGTGGCTGCCCAGGACAGACCTAAATTAAATCCCCTGTGTTCCATATGGTCCCCCAAAGCCAGGAGCAATTTCTGAGCACATAGCCAGGAGTAACCACTAAACATCACCAGGTGTGGCCCAAAAACCAAAAATAAATAAATAAAAGGGCCTAAAGACCCTTTTAAAAATAAATAAATAAATAAATAAATAGAGTAACATAAGAAAATACAACCACTCCAGAATATGCCAGTGTTCATTTTAAAGTTTTGACCGCTGTTTCCTTCTTATGGAAGGTGTAATATTAGAAGAAACTAAGGAATTCGGAACTCTCTTCACAGCTCTTGTGCATCTAAAATTGCTCCAAAATAAAAGGTTAATAGATAAAGCCTAGCTTAACTGTTGTCTTTCAGGAATTCCCACACCCTGAGTTTTCTGTGGTCCCACTGCTGGGCCTTGAACATCTTCACATTTCATTCTACTAGTTCTTCCCTATCTCCTTTCAACCCAGGTATCGACTTGATCTTTTGAGTCTTGTGAAGTCTTCTGGGTCAGCGGATTCCCAAGAATTCCCAGAGAACATTGCGTCAGTCTTGCCCTTTCTCCTTATCACCCTTTCTGATCCCTCTGAAACTTCATGCCACTAATTCTGAATCCTTGTCCTCCTCTCTGCAAAACCTCAGGCTGGACAAAGGCAATAAGGGAATACATATTAAGCCTTGGCTAACCTCATTTATGTGAACAAAGAAGGCAAAATATCCCTGTGTCATGTCATGAGCATGTTTCTTCTACTTGATCTGATTTTCCATAACGTTTTTTGGCTCAGACATGTTTTCCCTATCAAGTTATTAGCCTCAGATGTTTCTTTCTCACTATGCACTAATCTTCCTGTTTTCTCACTTAAATTTTCTCTCTGAATCCCTCTGAGTTGTCACTCTTATCCCATTACACATTTGGGGTTGGGGGTGATTTTATCTGAATGCGTAACTTACTACCCACTGTCTGTCGGTTTTAAATTTAAATCCCCAGAAAGCCCTCTGTCCTGAGTTCCATACCCTTACTCACTGCCAATGTTAGCATTAAATGCCCCATGTACTCTACAAATCCGTGTCTCTCTCTGCTTTGGAAATTCCATTTCAGGCCTAAAACTTACTTCTGGTAGGCCAAGTTCAAATCATCCTCTTGCCCAGATTCAGAACCAGGTACTACTCAATGCTAGAGATTCACCTCATTTATATCCCCTTTCACCCTTAGAACCCTTCATGGGGAGAACAGAAGTTGGGTCTTACATTTTAAAATAGTAATTTGAATTAGTCTCATTTTAATGTTTAGACAATTTGCACTGAATAATTTCATTGATTCTATTGAATGGAATAAACATTCTATCTTGTCATTTGTTTCTAATGTTCCATCAATCCTTTGCTC
>PVKC010047412.1:0-11065 GCA_004027635.1 Crocidura indochinensis | reverse complement strand
AAAGAAAGAAAGAAAGAAAGAAAGAAAGAAAGAAAGAAAGAAAGAAAGAAAGAAAGAAAGAAAGAAAGAAAGAAAGAAAGAAAGAAAGAAATTACTTCTGGAAGGCTCGGTCACTATGTGCAATGCCGGGCATCGAACATGGGTTAGTTTTGCGAAAGACAAATGTCCTATCCATTGTGCTATCAGTTTGGCCCATATATATACTTATTTATGTGTATATAAAATATTCCTATCAGCTCACATGAGACAGAAGTATTTATTACAGAGGCTGAATGTTACCCTGATGGTGAGTTTCTTAGTAGAATAATGAATATGTGCTATATCCAGGAAAATTATCACTATTATTTGTAATTTTTCTTCTTTCACGAGGTAAGCTGTGGCTGAAAACTTACTTTTTTTTACTGCTTTCTCCACATTCTATAGTTTCTCTTAACACACTGTCTTCACTTTCAGTCATCTCAGAAATTTTTTTATTTCGCCTTTTGTTTCATCATTAGCAATAGTTCTTTAGCACAAATGTTCATTTTCTACGTATTTGTGATTTTCCTTTCTTCTTTTGCTTGAGCTATAGCTTCATAAAACATAGTCTTTTCTATAGTCATAATCTAAAGACTATGATTTAAGCTAAAGATTATTATTTGATAAAAAGGATATGTGAATTCAGTCTTTATTAATTCATTGAAATTTTTTGTGTCCCTAACATAACATCTATATTTGAGAATGTTTTATAATCACTTAAAATCTGGTATATTCTGGGGCAGAGATTAATATAGGGGTTCAGGCACTTGCTTACATCTGACTGTCTCCTTTTCTGAACTCTGGCACCACATATGGTTACCCCAAGCACCACCAGGAGTAATTCCTGAGCATAGAACCAGGAGCACAAAGTCCTGAGCATAGCTGGGTGCGGCTCAAAAAACAATGAAAGGAGTGAATATTCTGCTCTTTTGGGGTGAAATGGTCTATAAATGTCATATAGGATCTTTGCCTCCTTGGAAGAAATCTGTCTGATAGACTCCTACACTTATTATTATGCTGTTAATAGCTCCCTTTATGACAGTTGATATTTGTCTTATGTATAAATATTGTCTTGTAGTTAATTATGGAAGGTGCACATATATCTTCATAGATATTTCTATTGTATTGATTTTGTTTCCTATGTATAAAAATACATTTTTGCTGCAAGTCTATTTTATCTGATAAGATTATAGCAGTTCCAATCATTTTTATTGGTTTAGAATACCAATTCCAATTTCTTTAAGTCTTACTTTGGTTTTATAGTTTAAATTAATCTTCGTTGTGTGGAGATGTGAGTTTGGCTCACTCCTGGTGATTTACAGGGCTTACTGTATGATTTGTATTCAGGGATCACTCCTCATGGGGCTCTGGATAATAGCCAGTGCCATGGTTTGAACCTGGGTCCACTGTGTGCAAAGCAAGAACCTTATCCACTGTATTAGCTCACCTGCCCTTTAAACAAGTCTCTTAGGAAATGCATAATTGGATTTTATCATTTAACCCACCTAGTTACTCTATATCTTTTGATTTTAATTACTGGCATTTTCATTCTATTTGTACTTCTATGTTCAATTTTTCACAGGTTTTCTTTTCTCTTGATTTACATTAGAGAGATCTACCATTGAAAATTGTTTCACTTTTTATTTTCTATGAAAATCATTATTTCTTCCTCTTATTTGAGAGTCTTCTTGATTATTGTATATTTTGCAATCAGTTTTTATCATTGACCTGTTTAATGCCATTTTATTCTCTCCTAGTCTGTATTTTCTGCAATGAATTCTGATGAAAGCCAGATGGCATTACCTTATAACTTTATTATTTTTATCCCTAGTCACATTTTATGTTATTTTTTCCCTCAATCTCTCCATTGCATTTAAGTAATCAGGTGCTGTTTTATCATCATGTTCTTTATTTTCTTTCCCAGGATTTTATTTTTTGTTAGATTTATGCTATTAATTATTTAAGTAAGCTCTCAGTTCCCCCTATTCTCTTTATCTCTCTCTCTTCCCCTATGAAGATACTCATTATACTAATGTTGTCTTTCCTAAAGGAGCTGAATAATTCTCATAAAGTTTCTTCATTTTACATCTTATGTCTCTCTACTTCTACCTAATTTATTTGTGTATTTTGCTAAATTTAACCTGTTCATTCCTTTAGTCTACTCTATTTCAATAGTTTCTCCAGGACTCTCAATCTTATTTATTGGGCTCTTTACATCCCTGTCTCTACCATTTTCTATTGAAAGCTTCAGTTTTTATTTCTATTGGCTAATTTTATTTATAGGCTCATTTGTTTGCTTTTCAGACTTATGCTGCATCTGTGTTTAGTTTTTGTAGGAGTTCTCAGAGCTCTTGTACCTGTTCTGAGTTTGCTTCTACCTCTTTCAGTTTTCTTATTAAAGCAATTTTGAATTATTAGGAGTATACTCTCCTCCATGACATTTTCTTTTTTCTTTTTTTTTTTTTTTGGTTTTTGGGCCACACCCAGTGACGCTCAGGGGTTACTCCTGGCTATGCGCTCAGAAGTCGCCCCTGGCCTGGGGGACCATATGGGGCACGGGGGATCGAACCTCGGTCCGTCCAAGGCTAGAACAGTAAGGCAGGCACCTTACCTCCAGCGCCACCACCCGGCCCCCAGTCCATGACATTTTCAGTAAGGAAGGTATTGGATCATACAGTGGTCGGGAAGCTTAAGAAGCCTAGGGTGTCTCTCCCAGAGTTTTCAGCCAGCCGGGCTATGCTTGAACACAAGGGTTTGAGAATACAGTGCTGCTCAGCCTCTGTGGTACTGGGGGTTATTCAGGTCACCCCAATGTATTCAGGGGCTCTTAGGTACATATCTGGAGGTGCTGAGGAAACTCCACATTGTACCCAGAAATATGTGGGAGGCCATGTGGTGCTCGGAATCAAATAAGTGGAGGACACATGCAAGGCATGTTCCTTAACTCGGCCCTCTTCTATGATTTTGAGGTTGGATTCTGGAAAGTTGTTCTTTGCTTGTGATGTTCTATACCTTTAAAGCAGAAAAATAGCACGTGCTTAATTATTTTGTCTACCTCTGTTCTACTTTATGTTTGTATGAAAATGAGAGAGAAATGAACTTTTCCAGTTCATCCAGCAGGTGGTAGTATTGGTATATTTTATTTGATTGGGGTGAGTGGGTGAGTATGGCTATGTTCTCCAGCTACTTTCTGGAGTTACTAAGGATTGTATTTGTAATTCTTATGTCAGTAGATTATGGAGGGGTAAAGGAAGGAATCAACTGCTCTTAAGAACATAATGCAAAGGGGATTGGTTTCTGTTTATGATCCCAGGATGGAATTGGATGTGAGATTTAGCAGTCTGCTCTCATTTGCTTGAGTGGCTCAATATCAGTCCCAGGGAGGGAGGAGGGAAAGTATCCTAGGTGTCATCTTTGTTTTTGTTTGTTTGTTTGTTTGTTTGTTTTTGCTTTGGTTTTTGTTTCTTGTGTTTTTTGGTTTTTGGTTTTTTTGGGTTTTGGGTCACACCCAGCAGCGCTCAGGGGTTACTCCTGGCTCTACGCTCAGAAATTGTTCCTGGCAGGCTCGTGGGACCATATCGGATTCCGGGATTCAAACCACTGTCTGCATGCAAGGCAAATGCCTTACCTCCATGCTACCTCTCCAGCCCCTCATCTTTGTTATTGTCCTATTCAAATACTCAAATCCTGACCTGAATTGGATACTTCTGCACATCTGTTCAAGATCTTTCTCCTCCTACCCTCTGTCAGAGAGATTCACAGATGTGTTGTAAATCTCCTTCATACCCCTCCTCTTCATAACACATTTGTATTGATTTCAGAGATATAAAGGGGCAGTAGGACTTCTTCAGTGTCCTGAGCTTGGGTTAATTGTTAGTTGATCTTCTTAGTAACAAAACCTCTTGTTTCCCTTTAGCTGGTATTATTGAAATGACTAGAGGTCACACATCTGGTTGTGATGTCTGCACAGTTAGATGTAGTGCTCACTGAAAATTACATACTTAAGTTCTGGCCCTTGCCCATATGCTTAGAGTGTGTCATACTCATTAGTAATGTACAATCTCATTGACCTTTCCAGGTCTGCATTTCTGACCATTGTACGTTCACATTTTTAGTTGCGAAATTTCATGGACCTTGTACCATTTACTTGCTTTGCTTCCACACACAGTTGTGGTGCCAGGGGTCACAAAAGGCAGAGTTTTCATGATCATGATGAGTTTCTGTGTGTGTCACTGTTGCTTGAACTCATGCTGCACTTTTGCAAGGCAGGTACTATTAGCCACTGTGTCAGCTTCCAGCCCTCTCATTTTTAAAATAGTGTCTTTATTTAAGAACCATGATTACAAGCATGATTGTCGTTGGGTTTCAGAACACCCCCTTTCACCAGTACAACCTTCTCCCCACCAATGCTCCCCATATTCCTCCTCCCCCACACCTAGACTGTATTCTAGACAGGCATTCTACTTCTCTCACTCATTAACATTGTCATGGTAGTTGTTAGTGTAGTTATTTCTCTAATGTACTCATTACAATTTGTGGTGAGCTTCATATTGTGAGCCTGTGCTTCCGGCTCTCATCTCTATTGTCTCTAGGCATTATTGCAATAATGTCTTTTGTTTTTCTTAAAACCCATAGATGAGTGAGACTATCCTGTGTCTATCTCTCTTCCTCTGACTTATTTTACTCAGCATAATAGTTTCCATGTCCATCCATGTATAGGAAAATTTCATGACTTCATCTCTCCTGACGGCTGCATAATATTCCACTTTGTGTATGTACCACAGTTTCTTTAGCCTTTCATCTGTTGAAGGGCATCTAGGTTGTTTCCAGATTATGGCTATTGTAAGCTGCAATGAATCTCCATATTGTTTTCCAACCAACCCTCTTATTTAAATGTGGGAATACTCATTCATTACATATGGAAATGTCATTCACTTCAAAAATGTTCTTATAATTAGATTTCTATGAATTTGACCGAGACATTTTTCTTTCAATACAGGGAATCAAACCCAGGGACTTACACAAACAAGGCAAGTACTCTACTGATGATCCACATCTGAGCAGAAGATAATTTTTGCTGTTTGTCCAAGATAAAGTTCCTACTCCAAGGCTAATGTTTCACTCTGTAATTAAATCACTTATAGGTATCTATAAAATAGCTATATGAAACCAGTAGCTCAATTTAGAATTTGGAAATAAATTGATTTTGTCCTTAGGACCTCAGTGTTAAATAGAAAATGAAGAAATTTAACATGTATATCCTTTTTGACCAAGGTAGTCATTGGCTGAGTCAAGACTGACCCTAGACAAATATTCCTAAATGCTACAGGTTCAAGAAGCTTTTTATCTTAATCAGACCTCTCACTCTTCTCCTCAAATCCTACTACTGAGAAAGCTCTCTATACAAGGAACAATGCTACAACAAGATGCAAAATGGTATTTATTTTAATTGATTTGTATTTGATACTTTCTTCTTTTCTTTTTTTTTTTTTTGTTTTTTTGGTCACACCCGGTAGTGCTCAGGGGTTATTCCTGGCTCCATGCTCAGAAATTGCTCCTGGCAAGCACGGGGGACCATGTGGGACACCGGGTCGAACCGATGACCCTCTGCATGAAAGGCAAACGCCTTACTTCCATGCTATCTCTCTGGCCCTGATACTTTCTTCTTTTAATAGTAAAACCAATATTATTATTTTAAACATGCAGTGCTGATGCTACTCCATGTCCATATAAAACCTTGCTTTGGGAATCTAGCTTAGGTTTAGTAATCTTTCTTTTCTTATTCTACTATTCTGAGTCAGGGCTCTTTTTTGTTATTATTATTTTGATGAATGGGAAAATGTAGCTTAAGCTATTTCCTGGTTTGTTTGTTTGTTTGTTTGTTTTTTATTTTGGGGCCACACCTGGCTGAGCTCGGGGGTTACTCTTGGCTCTGCACTCAGAAATTGCTCCTGACAATCTTGGGGTACCATATGGCATGCCGGGAATCCAATCCAGGTCCATACTGGGTCGGCTGTGTGCAAGGCAAATGCCCTACCGCTGTGCTATCTCTCATTTCTGAATCTATGAAGTTATCCTGACCTGACCCAATCATCCAGAGGAAGAGATTCAAGAGTCACAATATATTTTGCTGCTGTGGCTTGATATTTTTTTTGAACCAATCAGATGAGTATTTCTGATGCAGGAATATATAAGAAGAACATAAATGTAAGTTTTGTTGGTGAATTCATTGTTCTCCACAATGGATCAAGACTGAAGCATGGAGAAAAGATTACAAATGTTTATTCTATGAAATATTAGAGAGGAAGTCAACTTGTTCTACAATATCAAATGGGGTGGATTTGATATCAGTGCTGGCGGAAGCTCTTCAGTTGCTATGGTGATGATAGAGGAAAGAACAGCTCAAAGCAGAAAGAATTTCAGTGTCATCTAAAAGAGAACCAATGCTTTAGGAGGAAATTACAAGAAATCCCTCTCTGGAGGTCCCAACTTGACAGGCTTTCAGTTGTCATGAAGGAGTTTAGGAGGGAGTCTTTATGCTTAATGCCCGTTTCTTTAGCAATGCCTGTACTGCTGTCAGTGTGTTCAAAACAGAAGAGACAAACATCAGGAACTGACAGACAGTCAAGCCTACTTCCCAATCTCCAAATTTATGTTAAGTGATACACAAAGTTCATAGTGCCTCTCTTATAGCCTGTCAACAAGTGCTTGCCATCAAGATTTATGCTGATAACACACATCTACAATTCCAAATCCTCATATTGACTAAGGGCAGTGCTGCACTGCATGGCTTTGTTTGGCATGGCATGGATGACTAAATAAAGTTGGTTGTGATTCTAGAACAACCACTAATTTCTCCCTAGTGGATGTCACTGGTATATGAATATAATGATCATGTTTTTTCTAGCTTATCAACTAATATTTAATTATATTTTTGAATTGTGAGGCGGGAGATATGCAAGCTTATATCACTAACACGTTCTGTCTATTTATTTAGGATACTCATCATTTTTATAGTTTTCTGGGGATTCAGCCTGGCCTCAATAGAGCTGACTAGTTACCAGTGTTTTGAGGTTTTATGATTAACCAGAACTCAGGCCCTGAAGATTCTAGGGGCTAGGGGCTAGCATTGATTTCTGTCTGGATTTTTTATGTGACCTTGGAGGAAGTTATTTCCTTTGCCATCATCTTCAATATCCTTATTACAAAGTGGGCACAGTTTAGAGGGAATATTGAAATTAAAATTATATAATAGATGTAAAGTTATGTTGAAAAAATCCTGTATAGATCAAGGCTATTAAAATTCACTGGATATTGAAGGTACAAGATTTTTCTTAATTACAAGATTCTTGAATGTGTACACTGGGAGAATGCAATGTTTTAGCCCAGTTCTGGTCCACAATCCATTGATATGTGTGTTGTTAGTACCTTCCTTGGAATTTGATTGCCACATTTGAGGAAACACAAAACTAATAACAGGGTTTGAGAGGGATAAAGTATGTGACAATTAAAATGATAGAATCTGTCTGAAAAAACTGTGATTTTCTACATATGCACACATAAGCATGTGTATCTATACATGCCCCATTTTTTTACTTATTTTTTTAAGAAAATAGGACTGACACATGTTTTCAAATTTGTAGGCACTTCCTCAATGGTGGGGGATGTGAATTTTTCTAAATGCAGCTTTTAGGGTTAGATTGTACATGGAACATTTTAGAATGAACATAATTTTCACGTCTAGAGTACTAAGCAATATGGCAGTGAACATTATAAGAGGAGCCTACCCTATATAGTGTCATTCACCATGTCTTGTGCATCGAAGTTCCTTTCCTGAAAGGAAACTGACAGCATGGGCATTATGTTATAATAGTAACATAAATTGAATTGGAAAAGAAAAAAATATAATAGTAATTTGCAAAAACATACTCAATGAGCAGGGCCTGTAACAAAAGTCTGTGGTGCGCAGGTACTTATTTCAGTGGTCTCTATGGTCATAATATTTAGATCATAGTAGCAGACTTAATGAAAAGGAAATGAATAATTTGGAGTATTTTGTCAAGGCATTGTCATAATGAAGACTGTATTTGGAGTCTAATATAATAGAGCACTGAATTACAAAATTTGAGTGTCCAGCTTATATTTCCAAGAACCTCTGCAGACAAAGAAGTTGAAGAGTTATTTTATACATAATAAAATTAAGGCATGAAAACATACTGATAGTGAGCACTGCAGTGGGAGTCCCTGTCTTCCAATCATATTCTGCACCTGATTATGTAGATAAAAATATTAGAACACTGTATATATAAAAATATTAGAGCACTTTATAGTGAAAGGTTGGTTGAACACCTGTCAATCTAAACAGCTATTTTGTGTTGTTGCAGCTTTCTTTGTAGTATAAAAGAGAGTAGGGATTTGTGGGAAACAGGTACTTTTATAAGTTCCCTATGTGTTTTATATCTCTTAATCCTTACAATAGCCCAGTGAAGTTAGCACTGTTATCATCTCACACTTCCCTTTTTTTAGAAAAGGAAAATTAGGCTTAGAGGCCAGTTTGGGAATTTCCCATGGTCATTTAACTATAAAATAGTAGCATTTGAATTCAGTATTTGAATTCTGGTGTAATGTTATTTCAGAGCCAGTCCCTAGAACCTTCAGGCACTACATTGCTGTCTCTAGATTCTGGATGATGGGCCCTCTTATATCTTACCTAGAGCTATGGATCCATGCTCCTTCTAGAGTGCAGTCACCAGGAGGCACTGCATCTTGTTCTGTTAATTAATGCTAGGAGTGAACTATTTTTGCAGGAACTTAAATCATGGTCGTAGTTCCTCTTGAATACCCCTCAACCCTTTTCATTGGTAGGTTAATGATAGAGATGTTTGGAATGCCTATGCTTGACAGTTTGTCTTACTCCCATACATGTCATAAAATATGAGACAAACTGAAGATTCTATGGACTCTCAAGAGTGCTGTGATGAATGAGTAGAAAAAGGGGTAGCTGGAATACAGCAATTAAGGGACAGGTCTTTGTAGTTATACTGTCTGGTTCTTTTCTAAACTTCCTCGCTTCCTGGCTATTGTTTCAGCTCTCTGAACCCTATATTCTTATCTGTAAATATGACACAAGTGCCACCTACTCTGTTGAGGTTGGGAAAACTTCAGATAAAGTATGATACGTGTTAATCAGAGAGCATGTTAGTTTCTCTCTCTGGACTCAGATTCTTCAAGCAGAAGGAAGGTAGTCAAAGCAAGGAACATTATACACAGGATCACAAAGCACTGAGGAAGGAGCCTAGAAGTCCTTCATAAGCCTTTTCTGTCTAGGAGCTCTTTACTGGATATTCATGGGAACTTGTCCTTTACTAGAATATTCATGAAAAGTTCATAGAAGATCATGAGGTTGTGCCTCTGCCTGCCAGGAGACTCCCAGATTTTCTTCCCTTGGTGAAATATTTCAAGGCCCTCATCATTTCCTGTCTGAAATTCTTCCTAACCTCTGACTCTTTTCCCTTTAGCCCAAATTGAAACCTTTTATTTTCAATCCTCCCACAAATTGACCCCTTCAGCATATCCTGCAGATCCCACCTCCAGAAGCAATCAATGGCTCTGTAATTAGTCAGACTGGAGTCCTTGGGGAAAGTACTTTAATCTCTCAAATCATGGCTCAGCAGTTTATGAGTTGCATGCTCTTTAATTGATTTAGTAAATTCTCTGATCCTTGGTTTCCATGGATGTTGGGAAAAGGAGACGCTTGTTTACTGCTGGTGGAAATGTCAGCTGGTTCAGCCTTTTGGAATAACAATATTGACACTTTTCAAAAAGTTAATAATTGTACTTCGATATGACCCTATGATTATAGTTGTTGAAATTTAGCTAAAGGCCCCAAAACACTCTTCAGAAAAGACATCTGTACTTCTATGTTCTTTGCAGCATTATTCTCAACAGTCAAAATCTGGAAATAATCTAGGTGTTCCAAACTGATGACTGGCTTAAAAAAGACACTATGATACATGAACACAATAAACTACTTGGCTGTAAGAAAATATGAAATCAGGCATTTTGCTGCTATGGTATATAACTGGAGAATATCATGCTGAGTGAAGGTAGTCAGAAAACAAGACCAGAAAACAAAATGATCGTTCCCATAGGCAGTCTATAATGTAACATAAGAAACAACAAATAAAGGAAATAGAGACAGAGAACTGAACTTAAGTAGGACTCAGACCACAGGGAAGGGAAGGGGAGAGAGGAACAGAGAAGGACACTAAAATAACAGCAAAAGGGGGGTCACTATGGGAAATAGTATCCAGCTGGAAAGTGTCAAGCGTGAAACTATCAATAATAGTGTTGCAAATCACAATGCCTGCCTTATAAAACACCTCCCATATAGAAGGTTGTCAGTGGGGTGGCAGAAGGGAGGGAAACTGGGGGTATTGGTGGAGAGAAGTTGACACTGGTAATGGGATTGGTCTTGGAGCATTTTATACCTGAAACTTAGTCATAAATAACTTTAAATTTGGGTTCCTTAAAATATTGAATAAATAATTTGGATTTGGGGGATACAACCAGAAATGCTCCAGGTTCCACACTCAGGAATTATTCCTAGCAGTGCTCAGGGGAACATATAGCATGTAGGAGATTAAATTGGGGTCAACCATGTGCAAATCAAGTGCTCTACCTGCTAGACTGTCTCACTAGCCCTGCCCACAAATGCCACAGAGACGGGCACACATCACAAAGAACATGAACAATCAGTGCTGGAGGTGATGTGGAGAAAAAGGAACTCTCATTCACTCCTGGTGGGAATGTCATCGAGTTCAGACTTTATGAAAAACAATATGGAGATTCCTCAAAAGAACTGGAAATTGAGCTCCATATGTTCCAGCTTTACCATTCCCAGAAATATACCCTAGGAACACAAACATATAGTATAAAAATGTCTTCTGCACATTTATATTTATTGCAACGCTATTTATAATAGCCAGAATATGGAAACAACCCAGATGCCCAACAGCAGATTAGTGGCTAAAGAAACTGTGATACA